>ML110930.1:56202-111519 GCA_003697995.1 Taxidea taxus jeffersonii | reverse complement strand
TTGGATTCACTTCTCCGCTGGTCCTACCTTTCAGAAAGTGGTCGATTTTCTGTTTCTAGAATTGTTGTTTTTCTTCTCTTCAATCTCCTGTTGGATTTGTAGGTGTTCGGAATGGTTTGATAGGCTATCTAGCTGATCTCCTGCTGCCTGATGTCGTCTCAGCTTGCTACTTATCCGCCATATTGACTCCTCTCCTCCCAGGTAAATATTCTTAAATATTTTTCTTATTAAAACATTTTTCCAACCAATCATGCAACTGCCCATGCTCTCTCTCCTAGATATATAACATCTTTTGAAATTTCCTCTAGAAATTCACAAAAGTATAATGACAAATATAATAAGAAATCTAAATGTGAAACATTTGTGACCATCCCAAATACTTGATCAGGAAAAGAAACACTCGTTCGTCCAGTGTATGTTCAGTTTAGCTGGAAGAGTTTATTTTGAGCTTTGATTTGGGGGGTTTTGTAATTTTCTTAATTACGTTTCTGCTTACTTAAGATAATAACAATAGTCACAAGGGGCACCTAACTAACCCACTGTGGCTCAGTGGGTTAAGCCTCTGTCTTCGGCTCAGGTCATGATCTCAGGGTCCTGGGATCAAGCCCCGCATCGGGCTCTCTGCTCAGCGGGGAGCCTGCTTCCCCCTCTCTCTCTGCCTGCCTCTCTGCCTACTTGTGATCTCTATCTGTCAAATAAACAAATAAAATCTTTAAAAAAAATAACAATAGTCATGAGAATAGCATTAGACTTGTGGTGCTTTTTATGTGTCAGTTTCATAGTTGTACCCTTTCACTTAATTCTCCAAACAAGCTGATGAGATAGATGCTGTTATTGTCTTTATTTTATATAAAAGGAAAATGAGGCCAGGAGAATTTAAGTGACTTTCCCAATGTCACCTGACTTGAAAGTTATGGGGTGAGAATTTGACTCTCTGAACTCAAGGCATATATTCATAATCCTAATGAGTAATATTTTCATGTAGATTCCAGTACCTATACTTATACTTTTAAAATAAGTTTTAAAGAAGGAGTTTTTGGGTTTAATTTTTAAACTATCTCACAAAAAAAAGATTATTGTCTCTTAAAAAAATAAATAAAACCATTTAATATCTATAAATTTAAGGGAAATGTTTGTTTCAATCAGCAAGACCCTTTTACTAAACAGAGAAACCAAAGTCAAACTTTTTCTTTGCCAATAAAAAAGCAATTAAATTGAAAAAATTATCCTTCCATAAAAGATAAAGAAAAATAACTTGTAAAAACTGTATTAATACATTGTTAAACTGGTTGCTAACAAGATTTTTTTTTTCATTCAGCTGAGAAAAACTGTATTTTTCCATCAAACACTAATGCTAGCTAGGTTTGAGTTTCTTATTTTGAGGGAATTGAATTAATGTGTTTGTACCCTAGGGTTTGGCAGTAGGTAGAATCAATATCATGTTTACACACTAAGCCCTTCAATTTCATTTTGGAAATGTGGGGGCTGACAGGGTGGATCCAGGGTGCCAAGATCTAGAAAACTCTGCAAATGGAGATAGCCCAGCAAAATCAAATCCATTCATATGAAAACCAAATACTCTATAATCAAAAGATATTATTTTAAGTCCTCAAAGTACTATTTTATCAAAGTGTCTCACATCTATGACCTTCTGCTACAACCCCCAGGGGACAGTTGCCTGTGTATAAAAAGCATGGTTTCCCTATTTATTTTTGCATTTGGAATATTGTGTCTGCCAATCTGTGAGTTACATGTTTTAAACTTGGGAAGGAAATGACAGAAGTAAAAGTTGTGAGACCATAAAACTTAACAATGCTTTCATTAAATTCTGATGGGACATCAGAATTTATTATGATTATGACTTATTATTTATTATGCAATTACTTATACTGACATGCTCATCAATATTTTTTCTGTGGTACTAGAATTTTGAAATGGGGTGGCAAAAGCGCACATGGGGCCAAGGGATGGGTAGAATGACACCACATTTGACAGTTTTAACCAACATTCTACTCTTGAAACTTACCCACACTTTCTAACTGGGAACATCAAATCTTTATCCTCTGAAAGAACTTAAGAGTTCACTGTGTCCAACCGCCTTGTACTTGGGAGGAGACTTCCTACTGATAGCCTAAGAGAGCTGTGCAAAGTCAGTTAGGAAATTGCAGAATCCAGATTGACTCAAAATCCAATCTTCTTTCAGTAGTCTGTCTTTCTCTGCCTCTTTTTCCATTACTGGCTTTCTTCATCTGTGTATCACCTAACTGAGGCTGGCCTGGGTGTTCAGTTTCCAAATCTTTTCTTCAAAGATGATTAGATAGGTCTGAGTGTCTGTGTTCAGTCTGAATCTATGCTCTGCATGTCTTTTTGCACCTGAGTCACACTTGAACTGAGTGCTATGTACCAATATATGGAACCTAGCATGCGGAAAACACAAAATATTATTTTTATCCTCCCAAATCAGCATTCCTTCCCACTAGTTTTTACTACTAATTTTACTACTATTTCCATAGTCTCTTAAATTTATATCATAGAGATCTTAAAAAGTGATGCTCTTGGGGAGCCTGGGTGACTCAGTCAGTTAAGCATTTGATTCTTGATTTCAGCGCAGGTCATGATCTAAGGGTCGTGAGATTGAGTCCCTCTTCCTCTGCCCCTCCCTCCTGAGCTCCATGCTCAGTGTGGAGTCAGCTTGAGATTCTCTCTCTCAGTTTTCTTCTACCCCTCTCCCCCAACTCACACCCCCTCTCTCTCAATAAATAAATTTTTTTAAGTGATGCTTTTTGGGGAATTACAGGATGAGCTAAGTTTTCAAAGAGTAGCAAGAGTTTAGTCTTCAAAAAGTTATGTTACAGATAATGGTGTTGCAATAAAATTGAAAATGGTTTCCCACAAAAATCATTCCGTAATAAAGTCTTCCCAGATATCTTTCATAATGTCTCTCAGGTTCAACCAAAAGGTTGACTTTCTTTTTCCATTCTCACAGTCATTCACCTTGACTTTTCAGACTTTCATGCCTAGCTAATGACAAGTTAGCTATTCTAACTTTCTTTTGTACCAATATCTAACTGGTGAGATACTTATCCTTAAGATCTCTTTCATTTCATCACTTCTCCATTCAAGAACTTCCCTGAGTTACATTTTGCCCATCAGATAAAAGTTAAAACTTTCAAGCTTCTAACTTAACAACTGCTCCTTCCTTGCTTTTCCAATCGCTTCTCTCATTTATCTCTAATGTGACCTCTCTCAGATAGAAATAATTAGAAAAGAAGGACTTCTAGGTGGGAGTTAGCAGAGAAGGTGAAATTAATGGCAGAGTGAAGACAAAGTGTCCTACTAAAAAGTGCATATGATATACAGTCTGACAGAGCTGGGTCTGAATGTGTGTGTGTGTGTGTGTGTGTGTGTGTGTGAGAGAGAGAGACACCTCTCTGTAAAATCCTCTGTAAAATCAGGATAATAATAACTTCTGTAATAAAAACCTTTGTAAAATCAGGATAATAATAACCTCTGTAATAAAAACCTCTGTAAAATCAGGATAATAATAATAACAACAAGGTTGTTCTGAGCATTGAGATAAATGCTAGGCACATAATAGTCATCAATAATAATAACAACTATTAGATTAACACAAAAATTGAAAACATTCACTTTATACTAGCCAATACATTAAGAACTTTAAATATAGTTGCTCAATTAGTCTTTAAAACAACCTTCTAAATTAACATAAGAAATACTGCTCATTGTTCTCTGGTAGCCACTCTTCCCCTCTTTCACTGAGTAAGAACCTCCCTACCCCAAGTATTATCTAGTCACATGGGTGTCCAGTTTCAAAACATATTTCCCAGCCTCCCTTGCTGCTAGGACTGGCCATGTGACTAAATTTCAGCCAATGGACTACAAGAGGAAGTACTATGACCAACTTTCTGGTCACATCCTTCATAAAGGATGCTCACTATGTCTTCTTCTACCAGTCTCCAGTGGGCTGACTCATGATATAGTTATAGTTGATCAAATGAGGACAACATTCATGATGATGGTAAGGCAGCAAGGCCCCAGAAATCTGCTTCCCTGGGATGATCTTGTGGAGCACAGCTCCTATGTAACCTGGACTGCTTGCTACCTCTAACCTACTAAATGAGAAAAGAGGAAACATTATCATCTTAAAGTCACTGTATTTTAGGGGGTCTAGGTCTTAGCAGCTTAGCCCATGACTCACTAATAAAAGTACATATTGTTCTTTATTACTATTTTATAAATAAGAAATCTGAAACCAATACCAAGGGAAAAAAAAAAAAAAACTTTGGGAAAGAAAAAGATAAAGCAGAGTAAATCTGGGTTTCAGAAAAGCACTCCTAAGTCTGTAAGCAGGGAGCATACTGGCTGCAACTTACCCGAATAGGGGAGACTGAGTCCAGCCTGGGTGTTCAGATACTGAGAAGCTATTCCATGAAGTCAGTCATAACAGCTTGGTAGAGAAGAATGGAGAACCACCCCTGCACCCGTTTCCCTCAGTACATTGCTCACTGAGTGGAGTGACAAGCATTTTGACATGTTCATAGTTAGATTCCAGGTTATTTCGAGTATCTGCTGGGGCCACAGTGAGATTAAGTAGGAGGATTTAACATTAGTCTACATCTGGTAGCCAAATTCGGTCCTTACCTATGCTTTATTTTTGCCAATTTCTCTTATGTTCCCTTGTCTTCCCTCTGCCAACCTGAGTCCATCAGTTCTCCAGACCCACCTCTCTCAACCAGCCTGATTTGCTTATAGTCAGTCCACTGGCACGAGATTTAGTCCTTTGGTGCATGCATCAACAAGGACTATAACAGAATTCTAGAAGATTCTCAGTCACAGCTGTCTGATACAAAATGGACTTCATTCAGCCCAAGGAGGCCTGCAGGGACTCTGCAATAACACTGTGTTCTTTAGTTCTATCATCTGGGAGAGTTATTTGTTATTCTGTGACTTGGTTTCCCTATTTGTAAAATTGAGGAGTTCAATAGATTATATAGATTCACATGGGGCTTTTGTGAAGAATAAATGAATTAATTTAAAAAACTTAAAACAGTGTAAGCACACATGAAGTTCTCAGTAAATTTTAACTACTGCTGCGATTTATTTATTGGGCCAAAACCTAAAGAAACATGGACATATCTTGTATGAAGTCTAATCAGAAGAGAAATATACATACACAAGTGTATGTAGTAATGTGCTATGAGTTTGAAGAGTCCATTAAAAAGCCCAAGGCATTATGCATGGCAAGGCAGGTTTTCTTTTTAAAGATTTTATTTATTTATTTGACAGACAGGGATCACAAGTAGGCAGAGAGGCAGGCAGAGAGAGAGGAGGAAGCAGACTCCCTGCCAAGCAGAGAGCCCAATTCGGGGCTCCATCCCAGGACCCTGGGATCATGACCTGGGCCGAAGGCAGAGGCTTAACCCACTGAGCCACCCAGGTGCCCCAAGGCAGGTTTTCTTACAGAAACATCATGAAGGACATCATGAAAGGCATTCCATCCTTCCAAATAGACACCACTGTGCCCTTGAGGTTTTCTCCCCTGCCTTATCTGTACACGTATAGGGGTGTAGTAGATAGAATACTCAAGTCAGAGTTTATAATACTGGTTTCTACTCCAAATTGTGAAGCAGACTAACAACCGACTTGAAAAACTCACTCTTTCTGGGCCTGGGTGGCTCAGTTGGTTAAGCATCTACCTTTGGCTCAGATCATGATCCCAGTGTCCCATGATCGAGCCCCACACTGGGCTCCTTCCTCAGAGTTTTAATGTGAAATCTCTACTCCTCTTCAAACTTTGGTTCTCTCTTTTTGGAATTATAACCAGTAGAAGAAACTTGAAATTCTAGCAACTTGCCTATACTGGAACATAACTTCTTGTGAATGTAAAAAAAAAAGTAAAAATATAAATAAATAAAATGAATATACACTGGTATTTCACAAAGAAGGAATTTTTAAACACATACATGTTCTTTCTCTGTTTCCTGAGAATCCCGGTACTAATGATAGACCGGGGGAACATAAGACATTCTGTACCAGGGCATTCTTCTGTTGGGGCTTCATCATTCCAGTACATGGGTGCTATGGAGGGGGGCAACCAGGCAGGAATCAGTATCACAAGACCCAGGCAGCAGTCAAGGCTGCAAAAGATAGGGCACTTGGATCTCTCTAGAAGGTTGGAAGGATATAGTGTTATCCCTAATGGTCAGGAAACAGGGATTAGTCAGCAGGCCCAAGCAGTGAGAGTAGGGCCAGGCGTGGGGGGACATGGACCCTGCATGAGGGAGCCAAAGCTCCAACCAGAGTGATGGGAACCTGGAGCTATGGCACGCGCTGTTTTACACACAGTCTACTCTGCTGACTGTCTAGGCATGAGCAGGTATATGGGAGAAAAGAGGAACATGAATACTGGGTGAAACTTGGGGAATGTGACCATGACCAACAGAGAGGTTCTAATGGCTAATTTGCAATTCTGAAGTTAGAGGCAGTGTCATTATATATAACATTTTGCTTGTTTAAAAAAAAAATTGCAGGTGAATTATCTCTCTTTTTTTTTTAAGATTTTATTTATTTATTTATTTGAGAGATAGAGGGAGAGTGAGAGGAGAAAAGTCAGCAGGAGAAGCAGACTCCCTGCCAAGCAGGGAGACTTATGTGGGACTCGATCCTGGGACTCCAGGATCATGACCTGAGCCGAAGGCAGTCACCTAACCAATTGAGCCACCCAGGCACCCCTTATCTCTTTTTTTTTTTCCAGCAGACCATGACTAATAACAAGTCTGCCACTGTAATTAAGCACGAGTTTTTATCGATAAAAGGCCCTTAGGGGTCACATAATAGTTCATAGGAGCAAGTTGAACATAATTATTCATACACCTTGAGACAGAAAAGACACTTTAAGATCGAATCCCCTCAGTTACCATGAGGATCTAGGCGACCCGCTTCTGTGGAGTTCTTCAAATACGGTTACATCTGGTCCATGGGGCAGGTGCGGTCCCATGGGGGGTGGGTTTTCCAGTGTCCTTTCCTGCTCCTAAAATATGCATATAATGTTCTGTTGAAACAATTTGCATAACATCTGCTCCCTCCATTTTTTTTCCATCCTTCGGGAGACTAGCTACTAAGAAAGAATAAAATAAAGAATTAGAGCGATAGTGTTTGTGCTGACTGTGAAGCCCCTCCCCGCCCCGGAAATAATCTTTTTGTCAATTTTCAAGAGACTCCAGCTGAAAATGGAAACCTATAGATAACTACCTCCACTTAACACTTCTCTTGTACATATTATCGGAGCATAAGAAATCAAAAGGTGCAAAAGGAAGCATTCCAAAAAATCATGTTTCCTTACAGGAAGGTAGCCATCGATCCTTGGAAAATGATTGCATATTTATTAAGCGCCTGTGAAAAGGAAATAGTCCTTTCTATTAGGAAAAGTTAAGCATTGAGTCGAGAAATGTTTCCTAATGAAAATGGACATTCTTATCGTCTCATTCTAGGTTGTATCTGTTTCCTGTTACTACAGTAACAAATTACTACCCCCTTAGTAGCTTGAAACAACATAAATTATTATTTATCAGTTCTGTAGGTGAAAGGTCAAGCACCGCTTACACTGAGCTAAAATCCATGTGTTAGGTGAGCTGCGATCCTTTCTGAAGGCTCTATTGGCTAAAGCTAAAGGCTTACCTTTTCCAGATTCTGAAGGCTCTATAGCCCCTCCCTCCATCTTCAAAGCCAGCAAGTACGGGTTCACTTCTGATATGGCACCACTCGGACCTTCTATTGTCACTTCTCCAGACTCTCTTTCCATTTTTCCCTCCATCTTCTGCTTATTGGGCTCGCCCAGACAATCCAAGATCATCTCCTTACTTAAGATCAACCAAACAGCAGCCATAATTCCATCTGCAACCCTATGTCGCCTGTGCCACATAACCAAACATATTTACAGCCTGCAGGACTTAGGACATGGATGTCTTTGAGGAAGTGGGCATTACACTCCTATCACTCTTCCCAAAATAGCAACTAAGAATCCCTTCTTTCCCTTTAACTGAGTGTGTCCTTACACAGAGAAACAATTCAGAGTAAAAGAAATGTAAGAACACCACCACCTTCTAACCATAGACCTGGTCGTGGAGAAGACTAGAAGCCCTAATCCAGAGGATAACAAAAGGTCCCAGGTCCCATTAGTTTAGAAAGGGGGTAGGTGACAGAGGTAGTTTAGTCCCTGAATGATTCCGGAGTCTACTTTTTGTTTAAGGGATTAATGGAAGCATTCCGTGTGAGTACAAGCAGGGCTAACACGATGGGACCAGACAGTGGGTCCTTTTGCTCAGGCTTCTCACCTGAGCCACAGGCTTGATGCCAATGGCAGGTTCCTCAGGACTTCTTGAGACCGACCAGGGAAGAGAGATGGGCTGCCCCATTCAGTCACCTTTGCAACGATTCACCTGAATATCAGTCACATTCTTGCATGTTAAAAACATATTTCTGGGGGCGCCTGAGTGGCTCAGTGGCTTAGCCTCTGCCTTCAGCTCAGGTCATGATCTCAGGTCCTGGGATCAAGCCCCGCATCGGGCTTTCTGCTCACGGGGAGCCTGCTTCCTCCTCTCTCTCTGCCTGCCTCTCTGCCTGCTTGTGATCTCTCTCTCTCTGTCAAATAAATAAATAAAAATCTTAAAAAAAAAAAAAAAAACATATTTCTGCCAGAATACATGATTAATAGAACCGATCCTTCTTGTAACCTAGTGGTTGTGAATATTTTAAGAAACAGTTTGGTAGCAAACTTAGACAATTCTGTTATAAAATATTTATTTGGAGGGCATAACTGCAAAGGGGAATTGGCCTGTGACCATTTCAAAACACCTATCAAGTGAAAAAAATCTTACAATCTGAATAAAAGGAAGGAGTCAGACATGTCATCTAGTTTGAAATATATTTCTTATCATCAAAATATAATGCATTATATTCTGAGTCTTAACTTTCACTTAGATAATTTAACTCACCTTTGCTCATTGTGATGGCTAATATGTTTAGCTACAGGTATGTCATATTTTTATGCTGTTTAATTCTCATTTATCCTTACCTTTTTTCCTGTATCTTACCAAAACTGTTTTCTTTTTTTTTTAACTTGACTTTTTTTCAATGATCCAAAACTCATTGTTTATGCACCACACCCAGTTTTCTATGCAATACACGCCCTCCTTAATACCCACCAACTGTTTTCTTTTTAAAAATTTTCTCTAGTGAAATAGCATACACAGTTATAAATGTTGCTAGCTATCAGCATTCTGATCTTAGAACCCACATATTAACTCTGTTTCCTTTTTTGTATTTAGTACTAGGCTGAAGGTACAAGAGAGAAAAAGACAACAGAAAAGACTACAGAACTTGGCTTTAAGGACAGGATATACATGTACATGTATATGTACAAAACAGGGGGAAAACATAGACAAAATGCTCCCGCAATAAGTACTATGGGAACAAAGCAAGTAATAAAATAGAGTAAGAAGAGGCAGCGAGGGCTCCAGGGTGGCTCAGTCAGTTAACTGACCGACTCTTGATGTCAGCTCAGGTCATGATCTCAGGGTTGTGGGATGGAACCCCCAGTCAGACTCCATGATCAGTGGGGAGTCTGCTTGAGATTCTGTCTCTCCCTCTGCCCCACCCGATAGTCCCAATCATGCTCTCCCTCTCTCTCTCTCTAGCATAATAAATAAATGCTTTTGAGTGTGAAAAGGGGGAGCTATTGATAATGACACTGAGATGACAATCATAAACCAGGAATAAATTAGGTGACTGGGGTACACGGTCAGCCTACTCACATGTGAGTAGTTTGGACCATCCTGTGTAATAGGAAGACACCAAAGTGCTTTAAATAAAGATGACATGATGTAATTTACATTTCAAAAGGTTATTGTTTGCTGTTCTGGAATAAGGAGAGGCAAGAGTTAAAGGAGAACTTGATCTGAGATGGACTTTATCAGTCGAGTGATGATATTGGCTTTAATTGAAATGGTCACAGTGGAAATGGAAAGAAAGGGAAGGATTTTCTTTACTTTCTTTTTTTGTTTGTTTTTGTTTTTGTTTTTGAGAAAGAGAGAAGGAGAGCTTGTGCACGTGTGTGCAAATGGGTGGGAAGTGGAGGGGCAGAGGGAGATGGAGAAAAAGAATCTTAAGCAGACTCCCTGCCCAGCCTGAACCCCACACAGGGCTCAATCTCACCACCCTGAGATCATGACCTGAGCCAAAGCCAAGAGTCAGCCATTTAACTGACTGAGCCACCCGGGCCCCCTGTGGGAAGGATTTTCAACATGACAGAGGAGAGAGGAAAGGCAGAGAGATGAAACATAGGTTTGTGGCCTGCATAATGGGATGAATGATGGTGTCATAATTACAGGCACTACTGGGGGTGAAAGAGATACAAGTGGGGATGAAATGCAGAGCTCTGCATTGAACATATCATTCTGGATGTTCCCTTTGGGACGTCCAAGTGGAGTTAACCATTATTAGTCAGGTATCAGGCCTGTAGCTCAAGGGAGAAGCCCACACTGTGAGATACAGAGCTTGGAAAGCATCAACTTTTTCATGCCGTTTAGAGTCCTTACCACCTGAAGTCATCTACAGAGAGGACACAGAAAGGAGAAGAAAGAAGAGAGGAGGAGAAAAGGGGGAAAGGAGAGAAGAAGCTTAGGACCAGGCATCGAGGTATCTCAAACTTTAAAGGTTGGTAGAGGTGCAGGAGCCATCAAAAGAAACTGAAAAGAATGTTGGGTCAAGAGAGGGCTTGCTTTGTTTGTTGTGGATTTGTGTCTGTTTTTTCAGGATGGAGCATTAGAATGCACACACATCCTGATGGAAATGATTCCATAGAGAGAGCACAGAAGATGACAGAGGAGAGAGGGAAAGAAAGGAACACACTTAGAAAGGCAAGAGGGTATGGATCCAGAGCAATAGAGATCAAATTCTCTCTTATCTGAGTCAAGTCTGCAAAAGTATCTTTGTCCTAACGCAAGAATAGAAATGTTAGACTCTTTCCTTATGCTACCTCTTTAACTGCCAAATCTTTTTAATATGAAATATGATTTTAAACCTAATATTGCATCACTTAAAATATATGTGCTGGCCTTTAAGGGAGAATTTTTCTATTTTCATTCATTTTTATTATTTAGACCCAACCCTAAATGAAAATAGTTTCAGTCATCATCAATTTTATATGGATACTGAAGGAAGTGTTTTACATATATTGCATCATCGAATGCTTAATATTTTTTTAAAAGATTTTATTTAGTTATTTGACACAGAGGGAGATCACAAGTAGGCAGAGAGGCAGGCAGAGAGAGAGAGAAGCAGGCTCCCCGCTGAGCAGAGAGCCTGATTCAGGGCTCCATCCCAGGACCCTGAGATCACGACCTGAGCCGAAGGCAGAGGCTTAACCCACTGAGCCACCCAGGTGCCCCTGAATGCTTAATATTAACAGAACAGTACAGGCATATGTATTCTGTTCTTAGCAGATCAATGGAAATGCTGCAAAAAAATAAAAAATTTACTCAGGTGTTTCTCTTTCACTATTTGATTCATCCACATGCAACCAATCCCCTCAACCCTCAACTTCTTAATGAGGAAAAAAGAACATAGAGGAAAAGAGACTGTGGACTGCCCTACCTTTTCCCTTTCTCTATGTCATTTTCAGCATAAGTGACTAGCTAATACACAAGGGGTGTCTTAGTTTGCTAGGGCTGCAAAGTTCCATAGACTGGGTGGTTTCAGCAACAGATAGCTAGGACGGCAGAATGCTTCTCAGCCCTTTCTTCCTGGCTAGTTGGTGGCTGTTTTCTCCATATGTCTTCAGATGGTCTTTCATATGTGTGTGTGTCTGTGTCCCTATTTTCTCTTCTTACATGGTTATTAAATTAGGGCCTACACTAATGGCCTCATTTCACTTAATTACCTCTTTAAAGACCTGATCTCCAATTTATAGTACTGGGGAGCAGGAGTTCAACATATGAATTTGGTGGGGGAGCGGAGGGGGCAGGATACCAACTTAGTCCATAGTATTAAGAAAAGGATATGATAGTGTTCTCTGGTTGTCCTTGCTTCTTAGAATGGCATTGGCTTCTTTCTGCATCAAAGCAAGTTCTGGTTCTATCAGGAAGCATGGCTTCTTGGAGCTGTCATCCTCTCCACCTATGCAACAGGGCACACTTACTAGTCTTCTCTCTGAGTCTCACTGAGTCTCTGTCTTGCACACTGTGGGCACACTGGAGTTCTATATTCCTGGAGCACTGAAAAGGCTGTAGAGAATGGGGTGGCCATGAATAGCAGACGCCTTGCATGTAATCTCCACCATTCACATACATGCTCTGCTGTTCCTTTAAAAATACAAATCATGGAGAATTTCAAGATGGCAACCACAGAGCGCCAAGCCAAGTGCTTCTAAGCGTGAAGTCCCAAGTAATTGCATGGGTTCCATGACCATGAAGCTTGGAAACAGATGTGGACACGCAAGGAAAGTGTGGACATGTGGTGCAGTGAAGGCTCCTCTGCTTAGCCTCACTCCTGAATTGGGTCAAGACAAGGTATGCTTAGAAATCTTTTCTCATCTTTCTTAGGGTTGCCATGTGGTTTCAGCGAAAATACCAGACACACCTGATAAAAATGTGTAGACTGTACAGATCAAAAATGTACAGATCAAAAATACACAGTCTACAAACGATGTTCCTAGCAGCCCACATTAGAGTTTCTGCATAAAACATTAAATATTACATATTACATATTATGCAAATATCTTATATGCTTATAAACACTAACTAAAATAAAACAATATGCTGCATGGTGCTGAACATACGTCATATTATAATAAAGTGCTCTTAATTTTTTAAATGGGCATTTTCACACCTCATCTTTATTTCATCAGCAGAAAGTGCATACAGACTGTCAGCTTCTAAGCTGGACACCTGGGTGCCCTAACCTTTTCCTGTCTGACCCTGCTGTTCCGTTTCAGCAATTTCAAAGTATGTGTCAGCCACTAATGATTCATCAATCCAGCCCCATCTGTGTTGTGGTTACTGAAATTCTTCCCAGGGTCTGGCAATCTATTATGTGATATTCCTGGTTTCTAATGTTGTTGGAACCTGGCATCTCTTTCTGTGCTTCCAAGATTATTCAATGGGAGTGGCAGGAAGGGTCAGTCAGCTGGTTGTCTTTCAGAGCCAATAAATCCACCTGCTATACTGTCACTTAAAAACAAAGAGCCATGGGTTTTCTGGGATCAAATAAAGCACAAGCTGTGTACCACCTGATAATATTGATTTGGAACACGCACACACACACACACATACACACACGTAGTAGATGATACTCATGTGGGAGACGCTGGATCAAGAATACAACCAGGATTATACTCAGTTCACCACCCTCACCACCCCCACTACTGTGTAGTGGATTCTGTTGTAGGAGCTAGAATCCCTGTTCTTATGGGACAAGACATAAATCAATAAAAGTGTAACATGTCAGGAATTGGAAGTTAAACAAGGTGGGGGCGCCTGGGTGGCTCCATTGGGTAAACATCTGCCTTCATCTCAGATCATGATCCCAGGGTCCTGAGATCGAGCCCCACATCTGGCTCCCTGCTCATTGGGAGCCTGTTTCTCCCTCCCCCTGCCACTCTCCCTGCTTGTACACACACACACACTCTCTCTCTCTCTCTCTTTCTCTCTCTGTCAAATAAATAAAATCTTTCAAAACAAAATTTAAAAGGTTTTTGTGCCTGGCCGGCTTAGTTGGTAGAGCATGGAACTTTTGATATCAGGATCATGAGTTCAAGCCCCACAATGGGCAGAGAACTCACTTAAAAAACTAAACATCTTTGGGGGTTACAGGGAAAGGGCATGGGAAGTGGGGTGCTATTTTGGGTAGAGTCACTATAAACATCCTTTCTGACAAGGTGACATTTGAGAAGAGACCAGAAAGAGGCAGCTACACAGATATCTGGGGGAAGGAGTTCAGAAGGAGCAAGAGCAAAGACCTTGAGGCAAGTTCATCATTTATTTGATCAAGGAAGGTAGTGTCCCTGGAAGACAGTAGGAGGAGAAGATATTTGAGATTCCTTTTCATTGTAAGATGAGAATCCATTGGCATGTTTGAAACAAGGAGTGGTGTGATCTGTCTACTTGGGAGGAAGAGATGTATGAGGCCAAAGGATGAGGCAGGGAGGCCACTGGAAGGCAAAAGTAGTAGTGCAGGAGAAAGATGGTGGCCGCTCGCACCAGGGCAGCAGCAGTGGCGACAGGGAGGGGTGCTCGGATTTAGGAAGAATCTGATAGATTTCCTAATTAATTAGATGTGAGGTATGAGTGGAAGAAAACTATCCAAGTTTTTAGCTCAAAGAGCTGAAGAACAGAATCACCAACTGTAATTTCACACTTTCTCATCCTTTCTCAAAGGAGTACATTGTAATGCAAGCATTTGATATGATGATAATGGACAACCTGTAATTTATTCTAATTTAGAAAATAAAATAACATTTTTAAATTTGGGTTTTCTTGACTATTAAATAATAAATTACAGGGGCACCTGGGTGGCTCAGTTGGTCAAGCCCCTGCCTTTGGCTCAGGTCATGATCTCAGGGTCCTGGGATTGAGCCCTGCATCGGGCCCTCTGCTCGCCAGGGAGCCTGCTTCCTCCTCTCTCTCTCTCTGCCTGTCTCTCTGCCTGCTTGTGATCTCTCTGTCAAAAAAAATAAATAAAATCTTAAAAAAATAATGAATTACATGTTACACACCTCAAAATTGATAGCTATAATCCCCGTGTACGCTTAGATGTTTCTGCACGTCCTTTATTTGGAGACCTAAAGAATAAACGAGCGCTCCATGTTTCCCAGTTGGAAGCTTATTTTATGCTACTGTCTGAACTGGAAACTACTTTGGAGAACGCTGAGAATTTCTTTGTAAAGAGGCATTAATCAGATATGGCTTATAAACAGACTAACCAAATAATTCATCATCCAATGGAGATATGTTTAAGTGTGAAAGGGAGTAATAATAATTATGCTGTAAAATGAACATAAAAAAGCATGTTTGGCTTGAGGATATGATAAGGATAGACACAGGAACTAACAGGGTGATATATAGGTTCCAAAAGGCTGATCTGCTGCATAGAGCTGAGATGTGTGACACACCAGCCTTGACCTTGGCCATTTTGCAGTAGGAGCTGGTCTAACTGGGGTGTGTCAAGAGTTTCTAGGCAAAGGCGATTTTTGAAGACGGAATGTAGGAGAGCCATCTGGTTTGGTTCAGTACAGTGTGGAGTATAGGAATCAGAAATTGGGATATCAGAATCTGGCCAAGAAAGCTAAGCTCAGAACAAGGCTGTCATCCCAGCATTAGTCAGGGGACCAGAGTTGTACAGTCCCATCCAGTGTATACCCAAATGTCACAGTCCCACGGAGAGCTTTCATGCATCCTAAGACAGTTCAGTTGTCCCAATCCTCATCTAGTTATGGGGCGGGGCGGGGGCCGGCACTGCTGAGATTCTTTGTACTCTATGTGCCATAGCTAAATGAGCCTTGAGAAAGTGGGAGGCTCAAAAAGGAATAATGCCTGAAAGACACAATCTACATCATTTTAAACAAGTAGGAAAAAAAACAAGATATAGGACACATACTATAAAACACATCAAAGGAGGCACCTGGGTGGCACCTGGGATCAAGCCCCTGCACTGGGCTCCCTGCTCAGCAGGAAGCCTGCTTCTCCCTCTTCCACTCCCCCTGCTTGTGTTCCTTCTCTCACTGTGTCTCTCTCTGTCAAATAAATAAATAAAATCATTTTTAAAATAAATAAATAAAATGTAAATAAAATACATCAAAGGCTATTGTCAGAGGGCAGTCAAAATTGGTATTATGAAATATTTTTAAACAAAAGAGAGTAGAGGAAAAATAACACCCTTTACTTGTCAATCAGTTTTGCTGAATATATTAAGATACACTTGGCAATATTTGCTTCACATATTTTGTTTGTTTGTTTTTTTAAAGATTTTATTTATTTATTTGACAGAGAGAGATCACAAGTAGGCAGAGAGGCAAGCAGAGAGAGAGAGGAAGAGAAGCAGGCTTCCCGCTGAGCAGAGAGCCCGATTCGGGGCTCGATCCCAGGACCCTGGGATCATGACCTGAGCTGAAGGTAGAGGCTTTAACCCACCGAGCCACCCAGGTGCCCCACATATTTTGTTTTTAAGAAGCAAAACATTACAGGGGCACCCGGATGGTTCAGCCTGTTAAGTATCTGCCTTTGGCTCAGGTCATGATCCCAGGGTGTTGGGATTGAGCCCCATATTTGATTCCCTGCTCAGCCAGGAGCCTGCTTCTACTTCTACCTCTCTCTAACTCTGCTGGTCCCCCTGCTTGTGTTCTCTCATGTGTTATCTCTCTCTCTCTCTCAAATAAATAAAATCTTAAAAAAAAAAAAAACACAAGAAGTAAAACTTTACAGAATGCAACTAAATTCAGCTGTTGACCTTCTCCTAACCCATCACATTTTTTTTCTCCCTTCCCAGATGTCGCCACTATCCAAAATTGGATGCTTCCCATTCCCATGCACATTTTTTATGGTTTTTGCTAAATATGGACTATGCATTAAAATTCTCTACTGTTATGAATGTTTTAAAATTCTATTTAAATGGTGTCATACTATTTGTAGAACTCCGCAACTTGTTTTTTTCTTACCACATAATTTTTAAAGTTATATCCATTTTGATAATGTAACTCTAATTTATTATTTCAGAATCTAAAATTTCAAAACTATACATACACACACACAAAAAAAATCATAGATAGAAGATAGATAGATTTAGAAAAAAACTTGTTCTGCTAATAGATATTTAGATCTAATATCTAATAGATATCTAATAGATAGATTAATATCTAATAGATATCTAATAGATAGATTAATATCTAATAGATATTTAGATTGTATTTTATTTACAACTTCATTAATAGTTGCCTGCCATTTTGAAAAATCACATCTTCAGCAGTAGCATCACATTTGAGATGCCAAAACAACAGTCTGCATTTTTTTTTCATTTTATTTAAATTCAGTTAACTGACATATAGTACATCATTAGTTTTTGGTATCATGTTCAATGATTCATTAGTTGTGTATAACACCCAGTGCTCCTCACAAATGGTGACTTCCACAGAAATCTTGCATAATCTTCCTGAAGGTTGTCAAGTCCCATTCACATGATATAAGCAGGCACGTTTGGTCATTACTTCTTCTAATTCATTAAACACAAGCATGTACATATTGAAAAACATGATTCATGATGTTGCTTTATTTCTCCTTTATATTAATGTGATGGCATTTTACTGATTTCTGCTTGATATCAAAAGGGAGGCTATGTTAGGAATGCCACAAAATATTTGTGATAAAAAGGGACCATTGGATCTAATAGGCAAAGAACTGCTACCATAGCAAATGTTCCTTACAGTGACTACCACGTACATCCTTAAATTTACTGTATTTTACCAATTTTCCTTTTAGTTTGTAATCCCATCAGCTGTGGTTGAGAATTTTAATTGTTCCACATACGTACCCACTCCTGAATTGTCACTTCCTAAAAATGACTATCTAATGGGTTTGACATAAAATATGATTGTTGTTTAATTTCCATTTCCTGATACTAGTGAGGCTGAGAGTCAGTTTCACGTGTTTGTGGGCCTCTCTGAGTTCTTCTAAGAATTTCTGGTTCACATCATTCACCCACTTTTCTGCAATTGTTTTTATATATTCCAGACCTAACCATTTTTTCATTATATGCTTTGCTAAAGTCCACCACTCCCTGAATGTCTTTTCACTTTGACTTTGATGTCTTTTATTCTATGGAAGTTTTTCATTTTAATGAAAACATATTCATCAAATATATATATTTTTTTGCTTATGTTTTTTTGTGCCTTTTTAAAAAAATCTTTTCCTATTTCAACTGTAAAATTCTATGGAAAGTATTAACATTTTGCTTTTTAAAAGCATGCATTTAACTCACTGGGGTTTATTTTTGTGATTTGGAGGAGATAGGAATCTAATTTTTTCCCAATGAAATAACTACTTTTTTTTCTGGCATTATGTATTGAATCATTCATCCTTACCTCATTTGAAATACCTCCTCTGTCCAGTGTTCCTGAATTTTCTCCTCGTTAATTAGTTGATTTTTCTGGCCCAGAAAAAGAAAGCACTATCTTAATTAGTTCAGTTTTATAGCAAGTCTCAGTATTTAGTAGGACAAATTCCCCTAGTATTTCTAACTACTATTCCCCTACTATTATCCACCTTCAAAACTGTCTAGGTTATTCTTAATCCTTAGTTTTTCCACATGACTTTTAAGGTCAGCTGCTCATATTCCATGAAAAATCTACAGGACTTTTTATTGAACATGAAATGAAATTGATGTGTAAATCTAGAGAAAAGGGATGTCTTTACAATAAAAAGTAATTTCTTGTGTGCATTTACATCTCTTGTTTTTAAATCAAGACTTTGTTTATATTGTGCGAGATTCTGTTACTTGCCTTCCCAACAAACTCCTTTTTTTCTTCCTTAATAATAAAATACTAATATTTTTAGAGATGGCAACCAGCCTCTGGTGTTGAACACACAGTAGGCATTCCATAAATGGCAACTACTTCCTATCATCACCCCATAGCCCACCATTTAGTAACCAAAGCAAAATAAAGTTCTGTGCAGGGGTCCATGAAACTATGGCCCACAGGCCAGATCTGTCCCACTTCCTAATTTTGTAAAGAAACGTTTACTGAAACATGCTATGCTCATTTATTTATACATCAATATTTTCTTTCACGCTACAGTGGCATAGTTGACTAGTTGCAACAGAGTCTGACTATATGACCACGGAAGCCTACCTATCTGGTCTTCTACAGAAAATGTTTGCCTATCCCCTAGTTTAGACTTTATTCTTAGCCAGTTATGGGCTTGGATGATTCTATTCTACTTTCCATATGCTTACTGTTCCATTCTTTTTGCCTCTGAAAATGTCTGTGGGGCTCAGAGATAGGTGAATGCCTCTGGAAAGATTTTTAAATTCCTGATAAAGGCAATGACTATGAAAAAAGACCTTGCTCTCACCAGCTCCTCCGCCTTTTTTCCTGCCTCAAGCATGTGCTGATGGCTGGAGCTTGGAGAGCAATGATGTGATTGTTAGGCAACTACTATGGGGACAGTGGGGGAAGGCAGGCAAGAAGCTGAAGATGGCAGGCAGAGCCAACTATGGAATTTGCAGGAACTAATACAAAAATAAAAATACAGGACCACTTGTTCAAAATACAGGTGAAAAGAAAAGTTCTGTTAAAGGTAATTAAAATATAAGGCTTTTTTCTTTCTTCCATGGTTGCCTCTTTAATCTGCCATGGTGACCCTTATTTGCTATTTAATGGTGTTCTCAGTAAAGAAAAACTAAAATCACAAATTACGAGCATGAATTTTCTCATGTTCTTTATACTTATGTATAAATATGTACAAATTACAAATATCTACAAATCATCATGTTCTTTATATTTTTTAAAAGATTTTATTTGTCAGAGAGAGAGAAAGCAAAGCAGGGGACAGTAGCAGGCGGAGGGAGAAACAGGCTTCCCGCTGAGCAAGGAGCCCAATTCAGCTGGAAACCAGGACCTTCAGATCATGACCTGAGGCAAAGGCAGACACTTAACCGACTGAGCCACCCAGGCATCCTTGTTTATATTTATATAAATATCTTTACAATGGACAATGCCAGTTTTAAATACAGACATAGGAGCATTTGACTCATGTACAGAATCCCCAAATCACACAATTTGTATTTCACACTTGAACATGTTTTTGTATTTCATTCCTACCAGAAGAGTGGAAAGGCTGCACCAGACTAACTCAACTGTTTGTTTGTTTGTTTGTTTGTTTGTTTTCATGTCTTGATTTGCACACATTCTACCAACACTCTACCTCGGACTTACTGATAAGTAAGGACTGAAAGGAAAAGATATAACGGGTTGCCTTCTCTTTCCCTTTCCTTAAATTCATCATTTTTAGTATAAACAAACTGGCCAATAGAGGGAAGTGACAAAAGTAAGAAAGGATGTAATAGAGTTCCTTAGTTGTTCATGTTTCTTAGAAAGACATTGCCTCCTCTCTGTACTTGAAGCAAGTTCTGATTAGAATGGAAAATGTTGCCATTCTTTCTGGGCTGTCCTTGGGCCAAATTAGTCATAGATGTAACTTACCTAACTAGGATCTTGAGTCTCACTGAACTCCCACACACTGTGGGTCAACCAGAGTCCCAGAGTCCCACCAGAGTACTCGTGGGCTATCACCAAGGCTATATGTAAATGAGATGACAAGGAATGACAGACGTTTTTATTTCATATATCTCCTCTGCTCACACATGTGTCCCATGGTCCTGTTCGATGTCATTCACTAAACACAAGTTCCAAGATAAAATTACCAAGACTTTCAGAACAGCAACACAGAACACTGATCCAGGCTTAGAGCCCTTCCACACATGGAGCCTCATGTGACCTTACAGATCAGACTGCCATGAAGCCAGCCCTGATGAGGCCCCTAGAGGAGCCAGCCCAATGAGCCTAGCTCATTGCTCACATGGTCGAGCTGCCAAATCAAACCAGCCTGAGATATTTTCTTAACTAAACAATAAGTGTTCTTAGATTGAAGTCTGTTTTTCATTTTCTGACAGGTGAAACCACTCCGTGTCCTTCATCTCTCCCAGGCACTTTAGAATTTTTATCACTATTGTCATACATAACCTCTTCAGTTATATTTTCTAATTATTCATTACTGTGGTATCTTCACACAATTGATTTTTGTATGTTGTTATTTTATTCAGAATCTTTGTTGACTTCTCTTACTAGTTCTTAATAGATTCTCTTAGATTCTCTTGGGTTTTAGTCACAAAACATAACATGTAAATATTGAAAGTGTTGCTTGGCTTTTGTCCATCTCCATGCCTTTTTTTTTTTTCCAGTCTGGCTACAGCTAGCTTGTACCTCCAGCACAATGATGAGCAGGGCTCCTGCTCTTGTTCCGGACTTCAAAGGAATTCTCTGTTCATCATTAAGTACACTATTTGCTATAGAATTTTGATGAATTCTTTTTCTCAAGTAAAAGAAATTCACTGCTATTTTTATTTTCGGGGGGGAATTTTTATAATGAAAGAAAGCAGTTTTATCAGATGATTTTTGGCACCTATTGAGATAGCCAAATGTTTTGTCCTTTAATACTTAATGTCAAGAATTATATTAAGAATGATTAATTTTAAGTGTTCTTTATATTCCAGAACTAAACCCAATTTGACCATGATGCATTATAATGTTTTATACACATGTTTGCATACAAACTCATACACAAATATACATGTGAATTTAATATAAACATCTATGTCATAAATGTTCTTAGATCATAATTTACCTTTCTTATAATGTTCTTATCTGGTTTTATTATCAAAGTTATATTAGCCTCATAAAACTGGATGGGAAACTTTCCCTCTTTGCTTATTCTCTTGATTTACTCAGTAATGCATATATTTAACAAATATTTGTTTAGGACATGCTAGAAAATACAAGAATTGTCTGTTCCTTAAATGTTTGAGAGAATGTACCTATAAATGACCTGGATCTTGACCTGGTCTCGTGTGACCTTACAGATCAGACTGCCATGAAGATCTTTGAGTGAGCTTTTTTATTGAGTGTTGTTTTTTGTTTTTGTTATATTTTTAACTGC
This sequence comes from Taxidea taxus jeffersonii, assembly GCA_003697995.1. Taxonomy (NCBI): domain Eukaryota; kingdom Metazoa; phylum Chordata; class Mammalia; order Carnivora; family Mustelidae; genus Taxidea; species Taxidea taxus. Next base: position 89,737 of record ML110930.1, on the reverse strand, counting down.
TGACACAATATCTTTACTGGTTTATTTCTTCTTGCTTCGATATTAGTAAGTTATATTTTTCCTGGAAATTTTCCATTTCACTTAATTTTTAAACTGTCCTTCACAACTTTGTCATATCAATGATTATATTTCATACATTTTTAGGTTTATAAATATATATCCCCAGTAGATTATAAACTCCTTCAGGTCAAGCATTATTTCTACTCTTCTGTATATTCCTGGAATCTAGCAATGGTAGGTGTTTACTACTGTATGTTGAGTGAGCAGATGAATGAATGAATGAATGACTATTAAAAGAACACTTTCTGGATCTCCATTTCATTCACTGTTTTGTGTACTTGTCTATTTCTATTATTTACCATCTTTTATTACAATGTAAAAATTAATGCATCTAATTTGAGTAGCAGATTTAGGAAGATTTTGCTGCATTTAAAGAATAATTCCAACTCATTTAAAGCAATCATGTTATTACTTTATGTAACTGTTAGTATTTTTAATAACTTAACTCAATACTTTAAAACCTAATTTCACTGCAACATGTTCAGAAAGTTGTTGGTTTTTTTTTTTCTTCCATGAAAATTGAACCTTTCTAACCAAGTAACAGTTGCTAAGAGATTTGGAATGGAGATTAGCATAGATTTGGGTAGCACAAATGATCCTTTGTGCATGGTAAACAGTCTACTTTTCATTTAAAAAATTAATATCCGTGTCTGTGATGCTCACTAAGACTAGTTTGAAAATAAGCTAAATATAATCCTCTTCTCTTTAATTTCCATGAGAGCAACGCCACTTGATCTGATTATGTAATGTCAAAAAATTCAAGTTTACTGTCTAAATGCATAGCACCTCTATGTCCTGACACTGACAGTCTGAGGCAAAATTAAACTTCTCTCTCATTAAGGAGGTTCTGAAAATACACTCAGGGGCAGGCAGTCAGAGGAATCTTAACAGAGAATCATTTTAATTTTGTTGCCTCAGAATTTTGGAAATTATTCAGATTTTTTTCCTTTTTTAAATAGACTCCCACACGTGCTACCAATTTCCTTCACTTTAGGTCCTTGTCACCTCTTCCAAGGGACTCAGCCTCACTATCCTTATTATCACTGGCTACAAATCTACTGAACGGACTCCAGGCCCAGCTGCAGCAGGACTGAGTTCAACCTGGCTGCTTCCATCCCAGGACATCAAACAAAGAAGCCCGCTTTGGGACAAAGTCACCTGTGGCGCACAGCCCATGACTTCTCTCTGGGACAACATTCCTAGAGTTCATTGCATCCCTCTGACTTTGCCTCGTGTTCAGATTTCCAAACATCTCAAATCTTCAGATAAGCAATTCAATTTTAGAATTAGTCCTGGAAGAATGCTTTACCATAGCCACAAAGGACAATTGTATGAGCCAAGAAAATTTTTCATGCCAATCAAGAGATGCCTGGGTGGCTCAGTGGGTTAAAGCCTCTGCCTTAGGCTCAGGTCCTGATCCCAGGGTCCTGGGATGGAGCCCCGGGCGCTCTACTCTGCGGGGAGATTGCTTCCTCCTCTCTCTCTTTCTCTCTCACTGCCTGCCTCTCTGCCTACTTGTGATCTCTGTCAAATAAATAAATGAAATCTTTAAAAAAAAAAAAAAAACCTATTCCAAGAGGCAGAATAGGAACGAAGAACTCACAGAAAAATCACTAGTCAAGATGAATCATTAGGCAGTGGCCAATGCATCCCTTGAATGCATGTGTGAGTGAGACGACTAACTTCAAATGTTTGAATACTGTATCTTTGAAAATGTTGTGATTCTCAAATTCAGCATATTTATGGAGAAGCTGCTGTGTGGTCACTATTCTAGTGGTTCTTGGGAGGCACAAAAGAATCATGCCTCTGTGGATCCATAATCCATTGAGAGTGATGCAATATCCCCTATAATTATATTGAAAATTATCTGAATTACTTTGAATTCAGGATACCAAATTACTTTGAATTCAAGGATACCAAAATGTATCAGAACAGCAATCGAACACATATGCCTCTATATTTTTCGCAGCTCCGAGATTATTTCTAGCCTTCTTCTTGTGTGTATGTTGGGGGGGGCCAGGGCAGGGGGTGATGATGGTTACATTCTCTTCACAGAAACCCTAAGCCTGTGAAGTACAATGAAACAAGTAACACTGGAGCAGGAGAGAAGCGGAAGCAGCAGAGAGGTGGAAGCGGAAGAAGGAGAGACCTTTAAACAATGCAAGGTAAGGGTTAGACCAGTGATTCTCAAGCTTGACTATACACTGGCAGAGGTAGCTACATAATTTGAGGGCCTGGTACAAAACAAAATGTGAGACCACTTATTCAAACAGGAAAAAAGTACTATAGTTTAAAGTCATCTTCTTTGTTCTGCATTCTCTCTCCTATTAATGGTGTTTTTTATTTGCTATTTAATAATGTTCCAAATAAAGAATACTTAAAATCTCAAATTATTAGTACAATTTTGTCATTTTCTTTATATCGTGCAATGCTGGTTGTAAATGCAAATTTAAAAGGATTTAACTCTTACACAGAATCACTAGTTATATAATTTGTATTTTGTAGCTCTATAAACATGTATTTTGCTCATACTATAATGGAGGAAATGTGATACAAAACTAAGCCAGTCAAGATGCCTGTCTGGCTCAGTCAGTTAAGCATCTGCCTTTGACTCAGGTCATGATCCCAGGATCCTGGATCGATCCCACATTAGGCCCTTTGCTCAGTGGGAGCCTGCTTCTCCCTCTGCCTGCTGCTCCCCCTGCTTGTGCTTGTGTTCTCTTTTTCTCGTCAAATAAATAAATAAAATCTTTTAAAAAATCATCTTTATTTCACTTGTTTGATTTAAATACATTCTACTAACACTATCTTTGGCTAACTGATGAATAAGGAAGTTCTAAAAGTCAAAGCTTTGTCCTATCTTTCCTTTATCTTCCATGTAAGAGAAAGTCTGAGTGTAATTGAAATGACTGATATAGGGAAGTGACATAAGTAAGAAAGGATATGATAGGGTCCCTTGGTCATCTGTAGTGCTCAACAAAATCATTGTTTTCTGTGTTCCAAGCAAGTGCTGGTTTGAATGGAAAGTGTAGTTTCTCTGGGCTGTAATCCGCCCCCATTTACGTCATAGTGTGATATGTGTAACTTACACTCACTTGGAGTCCCACTGAACTCCTGTGCAACATGGGTCCACTGTAATTCAAAGCTAATCGGGCACCCCAAAGGTCATACGTGAATGACATGCTCCATTGTCCCATCAAATTTCACATTAGAGCAGATTCCAAGGCAAAAGTAGTATACATTTCAAGATGGTGACAGCAAAGCTTTAAACCAAACATTGAGTCCTTCTGAGCACAGGTCCATGAAGCCACCATGCACTTTGGACTCATCTGAGGAGCTTTAAAAAGTATTGATGCCTAGGGGCACCTGGGTGGCTCAGCCAGTTGGGTGGTAGACTCTTGGTTTGGCTCAAGTCATGAGCTTGGGTTGAGCCCCTGCATCAGGCTCTGTGCTCATCAGGGAGTCTGCTTCAGGATTCTCTCTCTCCCTTTGCCCTCCCCACACTCATATGCCCTCTCTCTCTCTCTCTCTCTCTCTCTCAAATAAATAAATCTTAAAAAAAAAAAAGTGTTCATGCCTGGATGTTACCTTCAGAGGTTGTAATTTATTTGTAGCCTTGACCTGAGTATTAGAACATTTACAAATCCTCTAAGAAATTCTATGTGCATGCAAGGTTCAGAACCACTGGGATTTAAAGGTTTTTGCATTATTGTTCAAGGTGAATGAAAAAGTAACTAATATTCAAAGAAGTACATATGGGGACATGGGTTAGTTACCACTTTTCACTATACTTTTAGAAGAATTACTTTTATTATTAAAAACCATTCAGTGTCCCTTGCCATGTTGAGAATATTTCTCAGAAGTTTTGTTTCAATGACAAGTAGTTCCTATTTAGAGGAGATACTGATGGCACTTACCCAACTTCTAAATGGTGATTAAAGCAGCACAGTTTGTAATAAATAAATAAATAAAAATAAAATGGAGGAAGACAGGAAGGAGGAGGAGAAAAGACAAGAAGAAGAAGAAGAGGGAAGAGAAGAAGAAGAGGGAGGAGAAGAAGAAAGAGCAGAAGGCAAACAAACAAAGAGAAAACAATTTAAATGCCCAAAATAAGGAAATGATTAAATAAACTATGGTACCTCCATGTAATTGATTACCATGCAACCATGTAAAAAAATGACGTAGATCTAGACATGCTACCTGGGGAAGAAAATATTCTCAGAGCTATATAACTTAAAGGAGTTCACTTATATAAAATATAAATAGATAAGTTATCCACATATAGCTCTGTGTGTATGTGTAGGTTGAGAAAAAAGTTCTGGAAGGATATCAATTAAAGAGATAACAGTTTTCAGCTCTGGGTAATGGAATCTGTGTAATTTCACTGTTTGCTTTATCCATGTCTATGCAATTCAACTGTGTTAGTCGTGTGTTAGCAAAGAATAAGAAAAGAAAAGATATTAGGAATAAAAAAAGAAAAGTCATTAAATTCAAATTCCAAGAACATTGTATGCATTCACACCTTTGTTTTCCGTGGGTGATGAAAACCAGCACTTCAGTTATTTATGCTTTGTTTTCTCCATCTGAAAACTGTGAATGCTCCTTCTTACTTCTTACTTCTCAGACATCAGTGAAAGTTTCTATATGGTTCAGAGACTATGAATTCAAGCTATCATTTTAACAAATACTTAGTATACATCGTAACTTTAAAGTAATGTAATTATATATGAAATATTATGAACAGAAAGTAATATGGGTTTCCTGATTTTGTTCTCTGACAAAAATTAAAGTCATCCCTCTTAGGCCAAGGCCACCGTCAAAGACCTTATGATTTACATTGAAAGAAGCAGGGGGAGGGAGTGATATTCTAGGATATTTAACAAGGAACAGTCTCACTCAAGTCCTTGCTATTGTTCCCAAAGATGTCCTTATACTTTCAGGGAAAGATAAATGGTTGCAATTGTCCCTATTAGGATGGAGGATAATCAAAAGGAAAGCACTTCCTCACTAATTCCCATCTCCATAGAAACCGTTCGCTCCTCTCCTCAAGCCTCTTGTCTACAGGCATCAGTCCACAGTTTCTGATATTAGGCAGTCTGAGCCCAGAGCCTGCGTTCTCTCACATTGTGATACCTTGAAGGGTGAGTTGAAAGAACGCAAAGACTCGTGCCAAATTTTTAAAGACCCCACTGCATCAAATTTAAATCCCTTCCTGTATTTTTTTCAAATTTCTAAGAAACTGTCCCAAACACAAGTTAAACAGACCCACGTAAAATGTGCTTGTTATCAGAGCACCCTTAATCCTGCAGATCCCTTTCTGTGATTTATGCTCAAATGGTGCATTGATAAGAATTTCCTCTCTCCCTTAACTCTTTTAAATATGTATAGCCTCAGAAAAGTGAGACAGGGCTGTGGGAATTTTTACCTGCTGTGTGGGTAAGTCCCTTTAATGTGGAAGTGATAAATGAATAGTATTCAAGTCCCCACGTCCCTTTGTTCCCATTCAGATCACAGGTTGGGGGATGTTCTAGTAAATAGCCTAAGGTTGATTGGAAATAATTTAACTCAGCGGCTAATTGGATTTAATAATTACACCAGAGCCTTAAGTGCATTGAAGTCCGTTGACCTGAAAAAGAATGATCAAACTAGAATTCTGGGCTTAGTTGGGTTGACAGAATTTTAGAGCTAGAATTTTAGAGATAATTTAAAGTCAGGATTCTAACCCTTGCTTGGGTCAGCTGAGGAACTTAAAAAATAAACAAACAAATCAGACCCTACCCCTACCCACTGAGTCAGAATCCCCATGAGTGGGGCCCCCCAAATTTGCATTTTTGTGGCTATGCCATATTATTTCTCTGATCAACTAAATTTGGAAACTGCTTTTCTACTATCACCTGTCATTGTCCCTCCTGCCCATTTTACAGGTAATAATATTGGTACACCATGTCTAGCTCAAAGATTCCAAACTCAGTGCTTTCCGGATATGGATGATGGAGAGGGTGGGCCATCTTTTTTTTTTCCAAGAGAAACTGGACATCTAGGTTTTGAGATGGAATTTTCTAATTTTCTAAATACTATAAGAAAAACAAAACAGATGCTTGAACTGAATCATGGCCTTTAGCTACCAGTTTGTCACTTCCTTATAAAAATTTTAAAAATTGACTCGTCAGACTTCATGCAAATGGGAATGCAACACTGGGAGAGAATAATTGAGGGTTTTTTGGATCCCAATCCAAAACTATTTCCTCTATGCTGTGCTCCCATTTCTTCAAGTGATAGCAACTTGTAAAAGTCAGAGAGAGGATGACCTTTTCATTTCCTACCAACATGAAATTCTATGATTTTATCCTAGGCAACAGCTGGAGGTCTTTTTTTGTAGCGATTTTACATCCTTCTTTTAAGAGACTCTCTGGGCATTTAAAAAAGCCTAGTTTGCACACTGGTTAAAATAAAAGCTAATGGCTTAATGAACACATTGGACCATTCCTCTAATGATGTCCTCGGCTCCAGACCTACAATCAGAAGCTGACTGCTCAGTAACTTTATTTTCGTTATACCTGTCCTGAAAATTAGCAAATTTTCAAAGTTCAGATTAACAACCTTGAATATGGGCTCCAGGGAATATTCCCAAGAACTCTAGGGGAAAGCTTAGCCAAGGATCCTGACCAGTTTCAGCTCAGCAGCTCTCACTCGTCTGCTACCGCTGGATGTAACCTTTGGAGACCACCTCCTGTACCACCAGCCCCAGAAGCAGCCTTTCCTCCAGCCCCCTCGGCTTCCCTGAGTGTCAGTAAACCCAACGGGCAACCATCTTCGGCTGCAAAGTGCCTGAGTCCCAAGGTACTGAGAAGACTCCCAGTGCTACAACTGTCTTCCTCCAAAGGCATGAAATTCCACACTTCTTTCTCACAGACCTTGATATGCTATCCCTTAGAAATGCATTTTGGTTAAATGGATGACCTCTTTTCAAATGAGAACCACCCCCTGAGAGGGCTGTACCCTAGGGTAGGTTTGTTTAGCAGTTGGCTGTAGTTGAGAGCTACTGAAAAGCCACAGGGTTGGAATGCAGAGGAAAGGGAACTCAGGGGTCCAGGTCACTTCAGAGGGTCACAGACCAGTTGAGACCTGGTGGGGAGAGCAAACAACAAAAAGATCTCCCCACTCCACTATGGAGGAAAAGATAAGAAAAAGAACTGGAAATAAACTCAAAGCAAACCCAATCTTACCTCAAAACTTGGGGATGTCTGGTGAAGGCGAGAGGAATTCAGGCCTGGCTGGCCACTGTTGTCAGTCATGCTGAGGAAACTTCAAAGCCCTCAAATCTTGTTTTTTTCTCACCATACCTATCTCTTTTCCTCCCCTCCCAAGTTTTTTTTTCCCCCCACATCTTGAATTAGTAATTACTTTTTAGTCACTTATGTTGAAATTTTATGACAACTGACCAGGATTGGTTTTTAATTCATACACAGACAAGTATATGTGCTGCCAAAGTGAGCACCATACACAGACCAGTTATGATTTTTCTGTTAAGACCCAAACCAAGAAAAAAAATCTTTATATTGATTACACAGGCACATTTCATTCATTTTTTAATTAGTTAATTATTTTTCCTTTGGAATATCTCTGCATTATTGATATGCACTAGTAGAAAGAAAAGGTTCACCATTTTGTTGCTTTAAATTCAACAAATGTTGCAATTATAGCTGTTAAAAGTAGCTGGCTTTAGAGAGCTTCTTCTGGCCTGGGATGCCCACTGAGCTCAGAACGACTCTGGAACAACGTGTTCCAAGTGTCTGTAAACTTTTCTGTTTTTTTTTAACTTAAAAACTATGGGTTTGCCAAATACAATAAAAATGAATTCAACAATAGTAATAACTTTCTTCCTCCCTTTCCTTCCTTCCTACCATCCTTCCTTCTTTCCAACCTTTCTCTCTCTTTCTTCTGTTCAAAACAATTTGTTGAATGCCAAAGAATTGCTCTAGCCTCTTGCAAAGATGAATAAAACACAATACCTGTGTTTAAGGAAATACCATATATGTTTGCAAAATTCACAAGGTCATTTGCTCATTCCAGAATGAAGACTCAACAAATTGCTACACTGGAGGAGAGGAGAGAGTGATGAGCTTACTCTCCAAGGAAGTAGCCTGGAAGGTCTGCAGAGAATGCTCAGGAGCCACGCTAAATGACGAGAGGGGTTGCTTAAGTACAAAAGGAAAGGGGCATTTTAAGCAGGAAGAATTGGCTGTGCAAAGGCAAAGTGTGATCAGGGAAATGTGTGTCGATTCCATGTGACTGGCAATTGGTCAGAGACAATGGAAAGGTGGATTGAAATAGCAGTCGTAGCCTCAGAAAGAGATTTGAGCATAAGCTCAGTATGACATGCTAATAGATTTGGACTTAATTCTGGAGAAAATGGAGATTTGTTGACAAATGTTAAGTGAGACCAAAATTGTATCTTAACAACATTCCTTCTAGATCCTTGGGGTGGAGGAAGGGGGTTCAGATAAACAAAAGGCGATGTTTTCACGTGTCTATTTTCATCCACTGAAGAACCTGAGGAAGGCAAGATTTCCTCATCTTCTCTGTACAGATGTAGATTTGGGCTGAAAAACGTTCAGTTACCTGCCCAAGGACAAGTGGTAGACTGAGGGCTCACACCAGATCTGTTTCTCATCCCAGTGAGAATCCATTGGCCCCTGCTGTCTTCTCTATGTGGTAACAATAGCTACTAGTTAGAGGACACTAGCGTTGTTCTATGCACATTCCCTTCATTGTCTCTTCTAAATCACAATGCAACCTGTGAAGTCTAGATGACCACATAGTATAAATAAGGAAGTGAGGTCTGGAGAGAGTAAATAAGTGGACAAGGACACATTCGTTGCAAAGCAGGAACTTCAAACAGCTCAACCCGAATCTGGAGACCAGCTCTCAGTTACTATGCTATCATTCTTCCCAATATTTCAGAAGAAAAACAAAACCAGACCACGTCTGCCATGCAAGAGGCATTCACAGAGGTTGGATAAATGTTGAATGAAAGCTTGAGTCACGTAGCCAATTAGAGGCAGAGCCAGACCGAGAGAGAAACCAGGTCTCTGCACCAGCATTCTTCCCACAACCACACTTGACAGCAATCTACTTCGGACCTAATTTAGACAGAAGAAGTTGTCAAGCCCACATGGAGAAAAGTTACAGAATGTCTGATGTTGGCTTGAAATCTCTGGCCTCCAAGATAAATCTTTCAAACCCTCATCTCCTTTCCAGTATGCCGCCAGCCCAGTGGGGATGGCTGAGGCAGGAACGGACCCTTAACAATGACCTAATAATCAGACCTTGAGAAGTCCAGCGGTAGCCTCAAAAAGCGAAAGGAGACAGAAATCGGGATTTGTGAGGTTAAAATACAGAGCCTTAACCAATTTTTTTAATTTTTAATTTATACACAATGAGATCAGAGAAATAATGGGCAATGAAAAACACTTCCCAAAGAGAGCTCTCACTTCATACCATACTTTGAACATTACCTAAAACACAAGTTCTCATCAAAACATCTAGGAAAATGTGATTACACCAGAAAGAAAATGAAGGTATATACTAAGGAGACATTTGCCTTCTAGGAATTTAACTACAGAATAATTAAATTTAATGGAGTGTATAATTATACAAAAACGAAACCTAATCTCCCTAGAAATTTCCCTCCCACTACCTCAGGGGAATGAGCCAGATCCTGGGTTTTTTCTTGTTTGCATTTTCTGTATTAATCTTGTCATGATTTGTAGAAAAGAATCCCAGTATATATTTCAGATGGGTTTCACATCTTCTGGAGTCTCACACAGGGCGAGAGTCTGTTCTATCATTCTGCATGGTGCTTTCGGGTCCCTCCTGGCAAGCAGATGTGTCCAAGGGCACAGTGGCCCTTGGCTGTGGCCCATCTGTGTGCCTGAGACTGTGGCTCTTTGTGGAACAGAAGCCTTTCTCCTTACAGGTGCAGAGCTGAGATGAATGACTTTTTTTTAACTACAAAATTCAGGTATATCTCTTCATGGGCTAAACTCTGACACAGAATATGTCTTCTGAAAAGTATATTTTGAGGTAACCTCATTTTATTAACATTTAGTGGCGTATTAAAACTGTAAGGAGATAAGAAGGGAATGCATTTTTCAGATTCCAGTCGGATCTTTTTTAAACTGTTAACTACATGATTCACATACCTGTAAAACTCTGTTTCACATTATAACTCGACCTGCCTCTTCCTTTGAGAGAGCGTCTTGGTCAGTATATGGGATCTGAAAATTGATAACAATGTTCCTGGATCTGGTGGCTATGAGTCAGTTTATCGTTTAGAATTTAATATTTAGATTATTTTTTCCCCAGCTAAATTTTCAGTCTTCATGTGAGGATGCTTAGAACCACCAGGAAATAAGCATTTCCTTTCAAGCCATCCTTGATTATGTGACAGCAGCAGGTTGAAAAAGCAGAGACAGATCTACCCATTTTCTTTTCTCTGCCCGTTTCTCTCCTTATCCCTTTTCCATGCCCTTTAAGGGGGCTTTGTGGAAAAGGAAGTCTGAATTATACCCTTAGCTGCAGTAAGAGGAAATCTCAAACTCCATTACTGTTGCCTGGAGTCCACATGTATGTCTTCCATAAGATTAAAGGATTAGTGAGAGAGTAAAAGAGGCATCATAATAAATTGTCATTTCTATCTTCCTGGTTCTCTTGCTGAAAGCATGACTGCAATTTTGTGATTCTAGAAGGCTCTTCAATGTCAGGTCCTCACGTAGTTCCTTCCCCTCCTTTCCAGAACTTGCTCCCGCTGTCGCTGCTTTTTAGGACCCTCGCTTGGCCATGAGGAACCTGAATCAGAGGTTATAAATTCGGAAAAGCCTGACAAACTTCCCATCTTCTCTCTTTTGCTAAGATAAAACACCACTCGGAGCAAGGCTAGAGTCCCCAGGCTAGCTGCTTCCAGGGCTTATCAGTTCCAGAAGAAAATGATTTTTTTTTTCTCTCAAGCCCTTTGATACATACTCTATGGGGAGAATTGGGCATTCTCTGCAGTGAGTTTTCACATGACTGTTTTAAACCCAATACAAACATTATTGACCTAGAGCATTTGCCAATATGCTACTACTGTCACACGCCCAAAATCAAATCACTGTCTCTCTCCAGGAATCCCGTGGAGTTTACAGATGAATTCAATTGCAGAATTGAGATCTTTACTGTGATCCTCTCAGGGCCAACGGTAAAAAGAGCAGAGAGCTTTTGGGATAGACCGTTGCACAAGTAGGAACAATAGGTCTTAATGAAGTTTTGTTTTGTTTTGTTTTTTGAATGACTCCCTTTTACTTCGAGGCAGGAGGGTTTCATGAGAGATAAGGGAGAAAAGATTCCTTGCTCTGTTTGTGTACAAGCACGTGGATTTAATGATTGCGGGTCAAAATATATCACAAAAGCCTAGTCTTTGAGGAAAGGGCTGAATTTGCATCTAAAGAGGAGAGCTGAGGGACTGAGAGGTGGCCCAACTGTATCACATAACTTGGTTTTCTGTCTTTGTTTGACCCTTTCCCTCTTCTGAAGAGAAGACAAACCAACCTTCCTCACAGGCTGGGAGCGTGAACTGTTCTTTGAGCTGGCCACAAGAAAAGAAGCCTGGCTTGTTTTCTTCTTTCTTTATTCACTTCTCTTTAATATATATATACACATACATATATATGTGTATATATATACACACACATATATATACACACACATACATACATATATATGATGAAAATATATATAATATGTTATATATAAATATACATATAAGTATATATAAATAAAATATATAAATATTATATATATAGTGAAAATAATAAGTGAAGTTTCAAGTATACAGTAGTGACTGCACAGATATCAACCGACTTTTTTCTGACTACAGAACCTCTGTGGGCTCCAAGCAATTTCAAATTCAGCGACCCACTGAATTCTCCCTGCATTACAACGTCTACATTTACCAGACCCAAACAGAGAACTCCTTATGGTGGTTTACGGTTTTCATACCTATAAATGTATCTATTAACTATTTTCCATGCATAAGCGTCTCTGGCTAGAAACAAATATTTCATATAGAGTCTGAGGAAGCTAAACATTAAATTTAAGCGATTATAAGCTAGATGACAAAAATCAGTCATAAGATAACTTGAAAATATTTCAATCCTGCACGTACTAATTTCTTCTACACGTAAAAATTTTGCATCTCAATGTTTTCAGTCTTAAAAGAATCTGTTTTATTTTCTTTTTCCATAATTACATTTATAAATGGTAAAACTTAGAAAATGAGCATCTGGTTCATTTCACCTTGAAAAAAAATCAGTTGTAGATTATCAATAAGAAGTATCACATAATCTCCTTAATAAAGCATATGATATCACGCAATATCTGTATCTTTTTTTTTTCACTTGTTTGATTGAAACCACTAAGAACAGGAATTTTGTGTGGCTGACTTAAGCCTCACATGTTTGGCTTAACTTTCAAATTTTTGCTGATTTTGATTAAACTGAAGGGAGAAGTATAGAGAAGATGCTGATTTTAGGAACTGAGAGTGTGCCCTACAGATCATGACATCTGGTGAAGCTACTATTGTCCCTCACAGAGCCCCATGGGATGTCTATCTACTTCTCTCCCCTCCTCCTCCACACATTCTTGCCTTCCCCTCTCTATGGTTTTGCTCATATCAAAGGATAGAAATAAAACATTTTCCAAGTCCTGTGCATCCCTTATACTGCTATATGAGTTAGTCTGTACACACCATCCTATTTAATTTCCAAAACAATCCTCTGAGGTATGAGTCTCTACCTTACAAGTGAAGAAAATGAGTCTCAGAAAGGTATACTTACTTGACTAAGGTCACAGATCAAGTAAGTGCCAGAACGACAAGTTTTTAAAAATGCGGTGAAGTGTTGTTGCTAATGTATATAGGGTAAATGGTGAAATGCCATGGCAGTGGTCCATTCGGCCGGATGGGAGAAGAAGGGAGTGAAGTGTTAGTAAAGACTTCAGAGAAGAGATGCCTGGAGCTAAGCTGTAAAATGAGAAAAAAACCAGAGTTTTCTGATTCCAAAGTCAAAGCTGTTCACACATTCACTTTCATCATCTCTTCTTCCTCTTTGTCTGTCCAAATAGACAAAACTGCCCATCAGCACCAAGTTCAGATTCCACTACCTTCATAAAAACTTGCTGATCAGGGCGCCTGTATGGCCCAGTTGGTTAAGCATCCAACTCTTGGTTTTGGCTCAGATCATGGTCTCAGGGTCCTGGGACGGAGCCCCATGTCGGGCTCCATGCTTAGCCGGGAGTCTGCTTGTCCCTCTCCCTCAGCTTCTACCCCTGCTCACGCTCTCTCTTTTAGCTCTAAAATAAATAAATCTTGAAAAAAAAAAAAAACTTGTTAACCACCTTCATTCTCTGAATTCCTTGAACAATTATTTATTAGACAATTTAATTGATGACTAAGAATATGTTGCCTAATGAGATCCCTTTGTCATTGAAATGTTTGTGTTATAAATTCTTTATGTGTTTCTCCATATTTAAGACTTATCTCATCAAGTATACAGCGAATTTTATCAGACTTTTTACTGTTTTTCTTCTAGTTCCTTGAAAATTACGTGCTTAATAGGTCTTTCATATAATTTTAAGACATATTCTATGGCCTTAATTAAAACTGAGTTACTGAAGTTCTAACCATGTACTTCATGCTGCTATACAAGTATGGTAAAAAAAAAAAAAAATTAAAAATAAGAAGGAAGAAGAGGCAGTCAACCTAATTTTTATCTATTTATTTGTTTGGAGGTTTTTTTAATTTTTTATTTATTTTCTTTTTTTAAGTAAACTCTACCCCCAACCTGGGGCTCAAACTCAAAGACAGCAAAGTCACATGCTCTACCAACTGAGCCAAACAGGTGCGCCAATATTTTATTTGATTGCTTTTAATTTTTTAATTTGAGCAGAGTTGACACACAACATTACCTTACTTCAGGTGTACAACATAGTGATTCAACAAGTTTTTACATTATACTATGCTCGCTGCAAATGTAGCCACCATCTGTCACCATACAACACTCTCACAATACCATTGACTATAGTCCTTATGCTATGCCTTTTTTTTTTTTAAGATTTTATTTATTTATTTGACAGAGAGAGATCACAAGTAGGCAAAGAAGCAGCCTCCCTGCTGAGCAGAGAGCCCAATGCGGGGCTTGATCCCAGGACCCCGAGATCATGACCTGAGCTGAAGGCAGAGGCTTTAACCCACTGAGCCACCCAGGCACCCCTGCTATGCCTTTTATTACCTTGATTTATTCATTCCAAAACTGGAAGCCTATATCTCCCACTCTCCTTCAACCATTTTTCTCCACCACGTACCCCCCCACCCCCAACAGCCATCAGTTTGTTCTCTGTAGTTGTGGGTCTGGTTCTGCTTAAATTTTAAAATGTTTTAAATAAACAACATCTTATACAGTGATCCAATTAAGCAAACATAAAGACCCATCTGCTTGGTAAAAACTTCTTTCAGAAGTCAGCGAGTGTCTTCCTCCCCATCCTTTCCTTGTTTTACCAGGATTGGACCCTAGAGCCTCGATCTGTAATCCTTTATTGCAAAGACATATTTGTCTCCATGGCAGTTTTCCTCTATCAGACACCACTGTCCTGGAAGAACAGATTGTGACCTATTCATTTTTATGTCACCAGCATCCACACAGGGCCTGACAGGTATATAGTAGGTGCTTATATTGTTGAGTGAGTAATGAAGGAATGGGCACATCTGTTTAAATATAACCCCAGAGGGACGCCTGGGTGGCTCAGTTGGTTGGGCGGCTGCCTTCGGCTCAGGTCATGATCCCAGCGTCCTGGGATCGAGTTCCGCATCGGGCTCCTTGCTCGGCAGGGAGCCTGCTTCTCCCTCTGCCTCTGCCTGCCTCTCTGTCTACCTGTGCTCTCTCTCTCTCTCTCTCTCTCTCTCTCTCTCTAATAGATAGATAAATAGAATCTTTAAAATAAATAAATAAATATAACCCCAGAACTAAGCTGCTCTATGAAGGAGCTCCACAGAGAGCTGTGGGGGCTCCTGGGAAGTCATCTGGGACAGGAGAGAAGATTCAGTTTAGAAAGAAGGTTGAATTTAGTCATAAGAGATCAGTAGGAGTTCAACACGTAGGTATGAAGGAGAAGACATTCTCCTTCTTTCTAAGAAGAAAGCCCATGTGCAAAGACATAGAATATGAGAGAGTCAGATACCTTCAGGGAATGTGAGTCAGAGTGGCCCCTGGAGCTCTTCAGGAAAGATTCGCCCCACCCCCCATGGAGACCTTGGTACTTGGACACCAACAATAATTTTTCCTTCCCAGGAGGAGTGATAGGATTTCAATAGATTGTAGCTCTTCTTCTGAAATAGTTTATTGCAAGATCTCTGTCCCCTTTTCAGAGATAACCTGCTTATCTACTAGAGGAAGTACCAACTGTCTATAGGTGCCCTGCATAAAAGTCCCTCTTAATTTATAAAGTATGTTCTTATTTATGTTTTTTAATAAAGATTTTATTTATTTATATGATAGAGAAAGAAAGAAAACAAGCAGGGGGAGTGGCAGAGGGAGAGGGACAAGCAGGTTCTCCACTGAGCAGGGAGCCCGACGGCATGGGGCTCCATCCCAAGATTCTAGGATCATGACCTTAGCTGAAGGGAAACACTTAACTGACTGAGAAACCCAAGTGCCCCATCTTATTTATGTTTTATTTAAAAAATAAAAATAAAAATAAAACTAGAAATAGCCCAAACAATGTTTTAAAAAGTTGAAGAGTTTACAATACCTGATTCCAAGACTTACTATAAAACTACAATAATCAAGACAATATAGTAATGGCAAAATGAGCAAACAAAAGAAATATAAATTAATGGAACAAAATGGAATATCGATACAGAGCCACATGTATATGGTCAATTGAGGTTTTAACAAAAGCCATGATAATTCACTGGAGAAAATCTTGCCATGCCAAAAAATAGTGCTAGAATCATTAGACATACACATTAAAAACAAACAAACTGGGCGCCTGGGCGGCTCAGTGGGTTAAAGCCTCTGCCTTCGGCTCAGGTCATGATCTCAGGGTCCTGGGATCGAGCTCCGCATCGGGCTCTCTGCTCAGCAGGGAGCCTGCTTCCTCCTCTCTCTCTCTGCCTCTCTACCTACTTGTGATCTCTGTCAAATAAATAAATAAAATATTAAAAAAAAAAACTGGGGCACCTGCCTGATTCAGTCAGTGTAGTGTGCAGCTCTTGATTTTGAGATTGTGAGTTTGAGCCCCATGTTGGGAGTAGGGATGACTTAAAAACAAAATCCTTGGGGCGCCTGGGTGGCTCAGTGGGTTAAATGATCCCAGGGTCCTGGGATCAAGCCCCGAATCGGGCTCTCTGCTCGGCGGGAGCCTGCTTCATCCTCTCTCTGCCTGCCTCTCTGCCTACTTGTGATCTCTGTCTGTCAAACAAATAAATAAAAATCTTTAAAAAAAAGAATCCTTAAAAAAAGAAAAAACAATTTTACCTATCATCATACGCAGTAATTAATTCAAAATTAACCATGGACCTAACAGTTAAAACTAAAAATTATAATATTTCTAGAGAAAGACATAGGAGAACATACTTTTGACTGAGTTAGATAGGACATGAAAAGTATAACTCACAAAATCATGAAAGAAAAAAATTGACAAATTAGAGCTCATCAAAACGTGTAACTTCTGTCCATTAAAATACACTGTTAAGAAAATGAAAAGACAGTCAATCCAGAGACTTAATAAAATATTTGCAACACTTAAATAAAAAAGCTTAAATTAAAAAAAGGAAAAAAAAAGAAATTCATATACTAAAAAAAAAAAATATTTGCAACACATCTACATAACAAAGGATGTGTGCTCAGAAAAAGGAACTCTCAAAACCCAAAAGAAGAAAACAAACAACCCAATTACTAAATAAATAAATAAGGTATGAATGAATGTATCATTATTGAAAATATGCAAATGGAAACAAAACAAGCAAAAATGCTTGACATTATTAATTTAGATAAATGCAAATCAAAGTGACAATGAGATTCTACTAAAAACCTACTGGAATGGCTAGGTTTTTTTTTTTAACTCTATTTTAACTCTCATTATCAAGTGCTGACAAGGAAACAGAACAGTTTCTGGTGAAAATGTGAAATGATTATAGTCACTTCGGAAAAGTTTGGGAGTTTCTTTTAACGTTCAACATGCACTTGCTATACAACTCAACAATCTCATTTCTTTTTTTTCATAATCTTTTTTAAGATTTTTATGTATTATTTGACAGAGAGAGAGATCACAAGTAGGCAGAGAGGCAGGCAGAGAGAGAGGGAGAAGCAGGCTTCCTGCCGAGCAGAGAGCCCGACGCAGGACCCCAAGACCATGACCTGAGCTGAAGGCAGAGGCTTAACCCACTGAGCCACCCAGGTGCCCCAACAATCTCATTTCTTGATATTTACCCAAGAGAAATAAAAACATATGTCCAGATAAAAATCTGCATACAAATATTTATAGCAGCTTTATTCAGAACCTCCAAAAACTGAGAATAATCCAAATGTGCATCAACCAGTGAAGGAATAAGCAAATTGTTGTGCATCCATACAATGGAGTACTACTCAGCAATGAAAATGAGCAGAATGCTGATACATGTGACAAGAACAAATTTCAAAAGCATTATGCTAAGTGAAAGAAGACAGACACAAAGACTTTATATTGTATGATTCCATTTATATGGCATTCTGGAGAAGGCAATACAGAAGGGACAGAAATCAAATTTGTGGTTGTCAGGAATGGAGGTAGAGTGAAGAAAATCACTGAAGGGTCTTGAAGGAGGTTTTTGGGGTCATGGAATTTTCTATATCTTGCTTATGATGCTGGTTATACAGCTGTATATGTTTGGCAGAACTCATCAAACTACACTTAAAACAGGTGAACTGCACTATATGTAAATTGTATCTTACATAAAACATGTGACAGAAACCAGTCTTAGCATCCCAAAATAAGATGAAAAAGTAGAAATTAAATTGTACTAAGAATACTTTATTGCTGTCCTGATGAAAATACAAAAGGGATCTGAGACTCTTCCTTTATTCTTGTCCCTTGGTCATGTTGGGCTAACAACGACCTTCTGTTGTTCCCCATCACCTCTGAGCCCAAAACAGCTCAAATGACTAAACATAGCACTTCAAGCAGAGAGCGTGGTTTTACAAACCCAAACTCTAAAAGAACATAATGACAATCCCAAATCTTTGATTCAGCCCCCAAATCTTCTGGATGCAGACTCTAGAGTTTTATTTACAGTATATGGACTTAAGACTGTGAAGCATGTAGGGGCACCTGGGTGGTTCAGTGGGTTAAGCACCTGCCTTCTGCTCAGATCATGATCCCAGGATCCAGGATCCCAGGAATGGAGCCCTGAACCCTCTGCTGCTCCCCACTGCTGGTGCTCTCTTGTTCTGTCAAATAAATAAATAAAATCTTTTTTTAAAAAGACTGTGAAATATGTCGTATACACACAAAATTGTAACTCAAGACATTGGAGTGTTACCAGACTAAATCATTACTACTTGTGTGTGTTTCCAGTGGGACTGCCTTCGTGTCCCTGTGATTGTCATTTACTATCTGGGCCACTTGTCTATACTCTGTTAACAGAGCAAAAGTGTCACTACCAGCAGTCTACTTGCAGCCATGCCAGTCAAATCATGTCATCAGCACATTGCCAAGTGTCCTTTGTTCATTAAAAACATGTGATCAAAAAGTGAAAATCATTAAGCAATTCTCTTAAGACAGTGCCCCTCTTTGGGTGCCTCTGGTGTTTAGATTCTGGAATAAATCACGTTTTTAAACATTTTATTTATTTGAGAGAGGGAGACAGAGAGACAGAGATAGCGAGAGAGCACATGTGGGAAAGAGAGAGGGAAGCAGGCCTCCAGTTGAGCAGGGAGCCCCACGTGGAGCTTGATCCCAGGACGCAGGGATCATGATCTGAGCGGAAGGCAGATGCTTCACTGACTGAGCCACCCAGGCACCCCTGCAATAAATCATTTTGTACCATGAATAGCATGAGGAGAGTGAATCAGAATGTCCAAAAAGAGTATGTGGAGAAGCAAGAGCAGAAGTCCCAGAACAAAATCCTCGGAAGCATCCATAAATGCAGGTCTGCATAAGCCCAAAAATGAATGATAGGAGAGGTGATTTTAAAAGCCAGGTCTGGTCACTAAAACCAGTGGCATAGAGATTCAAGAGCTCATTGGTCCACTGTGTCAAAATCTATCAGTAAAGATTGGAAGTCAGGGCACCTGGGTGGCTCAGTGGGTTAAAGCCTCTGCCTTCGGCTCAGGTCATGATCCCAGGATCCTGGGATCGAGCCCCGCATCAGGCTCTCTGCTCAGCCAGGAGCCTGCTTCCCTTCCTCTCTCTCTGCCTGCCTCTCTGCCTGCTTGTGATCTCTGTCTGTCAAATAAATAAATAAATATATAAATAAAAAAGAAACCTATTCATGTGATTTCTTAAAAAAAAAAAAAAGATTGGAAAGTGTCCTATTAAATTTGGCAATGTCATGGTCAAGGTAATATACTCTGAAGCCATAATTTGTTGCATGATAGAATCAGAGGCAGGATTTCTGGTTAAAAAAAAAAAAAGTGGGGTGGGGGGCGGGATGGGAGATGGTCCTTGAAAGAAATATGCCTAGAAAGGGGAAGAAGGGAGATTAGACTCTAGCTTGAGTGAATGCAGAAGAAAGTCTATTTTTAGATGATTAAGACTTGAGCAAGATGACAGACTTGGAGTAAAGTGCTTAAGTAGGGAGTGAGAGGTTAAGGACAGAAAGCAGGAGGATTGATTTATGCAGCAAGGTCCTTGGAGGAGAGAGATAAATTATTAGTATTGGATCCAAAGCAGAGGTTGCATGTTTTCATGTGTATTCCCTCCATCCTCATTAGATTTTAAACTCCTTTATGTCAGATTCCTACATAAACTATATTTTTGCAGTTCCTCGGAACTTAACCATAGTAGAAATATAATGAGCAAATGGTGAGTCATTAAACAATTCTTCCTTCCCTAACCAAGATGGTAACATCTTCTTTCTTTTGGCTCAAAGTCAACAAGTTTAAAATGAATTCAAGACTAAATGGTCCTTATTTCTATCGTTTTGTATAATGTTGGTTATAAATACTATCCATTCGGACTTGATGTTCACTTTAATGATAAGCTAAAATTAAACATGGATTAGTGGACACAAAGTCTTATCTTCCAATGATGCATTCAAATGGGCCATGTATGGGGAGGATGTTTTATTTATTATGGAAATCTACATACTTGTTTGGATTTCCACAGGTCTTGATAAAAACCAAGACTGTTTTCTAAAGCTTGAAGCAACATTAAAACATGCTTGAAATAAGAACAGTGTTTGGAAAATTAATAGCTCAAACAGGTTATTTATTATGAGTGCTTCATGTTAGAGCAACATGGTGCAGAGTAGCACATCTGTGCCCCCTAAACCCAGAGCTGCTTCTGACTGCACACTGTAACCTGTAGGGAGCTTTCCTGCCATTGTGGTCTGTGCCTGCACTGGCTTCATTTCATTGAAACGTCACTTTTTATTTTTTTAACAGGGCTCTCCCAAAGCAGATGGATCTTCTTCCCATTAAGCCTCTCCTACTACTATTTTCTTCTTAGGAAAATATCATGAATCATCAAAATAATAAAAATAAATCTTCTGACAAGAAATAATAAGTGTTGGTGAGGATGTGGAGAAAAAACCTTTGTGCACTCTGGGTGGGAATGTACACTGGTATAGCCATCATGAAAAACAGTATGGGGGTTCCTCAAAGAATTAAAAATAGAACTACCATTTGATTCAGTAATTCCGCTTCTGGGTATTTAAGGAAAATGAAAACAGTAAAACTCAAAAAGATATCTGCACCCCCATGTTCATTGCAGCATTATTTATGATAGCCAAGATATGGAAACAACCTAAATGTTCATCAGTGGAAGAATGGATTTTTTAAAAGTATAGATTAAGAAATTGCATACATATATATAATATTTATTTAATTATTCACTCCTTCATTTGTGGAATGGAATATTATTCGGCCATAAAAAAGAATGAAATCTTTAAAAAAAATGAAATTTTGCTCTTTGCCACAACATGAGTGGACATGGAAGACATTTTATTAAGTGAAATAAATCAGACAGAGAAAGACAAATATGGTATGATCTCACTTATATGTGAAATCTAAAGCACAGTTAAACAAAACAAAACAAAAACCAAAGCTCATAGGTACAGAAAACAAGTTGGTGGTTGAGGGGAGTGAGTATGGAGATGGGGAAAATGGACGAAAGGTAATACAAACTCAATTATGAAATAAATGAAGCATGGGATGTGATTGGGATCCATAAAAAAACTTCCATTTACATCTCCTTGTATGAGACTTAGTCACTTATCCATGCCTTGCTTCAAGGGAGGCCAAGAAATATGGGCCACATTTTTATGTGAAAATAAGTCAGGTTTCTTTTACTTTGGAGTAGAACAGGTCCTTGGAGTCAACTCCATCACTGATTCTAAAGGTTAATGTGTAGGTTGATATTTTCCAGAAAACTAGCACCGGTTTTCTGAATGCCAGCTAATAAGTTGTTAGTATTATTGTATATCCAGGACACTGTAAGACACTAATTTCCCTATCCTGGCCAGCCAAGTTTCTGACCTTCTCAGTCAAATATCTGTTTCAGAGAATAGAATCTAGCTAGTTTACTAAAGATTTATTGAAAGACTGATTACTGTTTATCAAATAGCTTATGGAATTGTTGGAAAGGCCAGAGAAACATGGGTCTAGGTAGTTACACATTCATTAAAATCACATAACAAAAGGAAAAGCTGCTTCAGGGTGCCTGGGTGGCTCAGTCATTAAGCATCTGCCTTGGGCTGAGTCGTGATCCAAGGGTGCTGGGATGGAGCCCTGCATCGGGCTCCCTGCTAGGACGGACGCCTGCTTCTCCCTTTCCCACTCTCCCTGCTGTGTTCTCTCTCTCACTGTGTCTCTCTCTGTGTCAAATAAATAAATAAAATCTTTAAAAAAAAAAAAAAAAAAGGAAAAACTGCCCTGTAAGACCCAGAAGCCACTAGCAAGATAGGAACACTTGAGAACCACACCATTACCACTACAGGATGGAAGCTGCCAAGGAAACACCAGTCAGTGCCACACAGTGTCAGCTAAAAGAAAGTAGAAGAAAGGGTAGAAATAGAGTTGCCACCTTTCTTTTAACTTAAGAAGAGCATTTGAGCAGTTGATGGACAAACTTTAGTGACATCCAAAATCCTAGTTGAAATGAGTCCGGAAGAAGGTTGGAGGGGATGAAATGAGAAACCATATGGAAAAGATAGGATTTACCAATTTACATCTATTACAAGATAATCCTCTTTTTCTAAAGATTTTATTTATGTATTTGAGAGAGTGTGAGAGAGAGCAGAAGGCAGGGAGGGGGAAGTGGGAGACGGGAGAGTGGGTTGGGGGAGACGGGAGGAGAGGGCTCAGAGCTGAGCAGGGAGTGGAGGCGGGGCTCGATCCCAGGACACAGGGATCTCGTCCTGAGCCTAAAGCAGTCTCTTAACAAACTGAGCCACCCGGGTGCCCCAAGATAATTCTATTTTTGTCACAAGCTAGAACAAAGTAACATGGATAACTGAAGTCCAAAGGTACTTGGGGCAAAATCATTTCAAATAGCACTTAAAATGTCCGCCTTCCTTCCTTCGAGTGGAAATTGTAATTAATAAGTGGCACAATGTTCTGAGTTCTGAGTTTCATTTTTGTTTCTACACGCCTCCTACCACAGTGTACTAATAAGTAGTAAAAGAACTGAAAGGAAGACAGCTGTCAAGAAGAAAAACAAAATGCTTAGATTACTCATTTATTGGATAATCAGCCAAGGGAAAAATTGGAGCATTGGAGGAATGTTTCCATACTGTCATGTTCAGATCAATAATGATCTCCCTGATATGAGGAAGTGGAGATGCAATGGGGGTGGGGGTTAAGGTGGTAGGAAAAGAAAAAATGAAACAAGATGGGATTGGGAGGGAGACAAACCAAAAGAGACTCTTAATGTCATAAAACAAACTGAGGGGGGTGGGGAGGAGAGGGGTTGGGAGAGGGTGGTGGGGTTATATTATATGTTTAAATAAAAAAGCTTAAAGAAAAAAAAGAATATAATGAAAAAAATAATGAAATTTCTAAGAATATGTAAAAAGACATGCAAAGAATAAAAAGTGTTGAGGTTTTGGAGTAAAACAGTTCAAAATAAAATTGTAAGCAGACATTTTAAAACATAGAAGAAAAAGTGAGGGACAAAGGGCCATAAAAGGGCATACTAATATGAATCACAGCACTTGACTGAAAATGTTTGCAGTGAAACTAATTTGAGTTCCAGCACAAAGAGTTTAACCAAGTGGGTTGTAGCCAATCTTTGCTCTTCTGTGGGCCTGCACTGATCATTTTGGCCAGATTATAAATAAGGTGGTTGATGGGTCTCATGCTAGTTGAAGCCCAAAGTTCTTCCCTTATTCTAGGCTTGGCTCTCCTTCCATCCACTCTTCTCCCTGATTCAGCTGTTTTTCTCCAGCTCTCAGTTTAGCCACCAGTTACACTTTTTCTGCAATCCCTAGACTGGCACATAGTTGCACTTGAATGTTTACTGGATTGATTAATTAATGATTGAGTGTAATAGTCTCTTCAGCCTCCCATTTCCTTGCCATCCCCCAAATTAGACACACTAGCCTTTTTTTTTTTTTAACGTTTATTTATTTATTTATTTGACAGACAGAGATTACAAGTAGGCAGAGAGGCAAGCAGGGAATGAGAGGGAAGCAGGCTCCCCGCTGAGCAGAGAGCCCGGTGTGGGGCTTGATCCTAGGATCCTGAGATCATGACCCGAGCCAAAGGCAGAGGCTTAACCCACTGAGCCACCCAGGTGCCCCTAGACACACTAGCCTTTAAAAGATGAGTGCCTCTTATCCCTGTAACAAAGAGAAAATGATGTTTGCTCCATCATTGTCCCTATTCCCTAATTCCTGAAACTTCACTTGTTAGCCAATACCCAGTAATTCTTCTCAGCCAAAAGCTTCTTTCTTTTTAAAGATTTTTTTAAAATTATTTTTAAGTAATCTCTACACCAAACGTGGGGCTCAAACTCATGACTCCAAGATCTAGAGTCACAAGCTCCATGGACTGAGCCGGCCAGGCACCCCAGAAACTTTCTTCTTGATCCTGGATTTGAGGCTGAGCAGCTGAAACTCATCTCAACGTTAAGACTGGCAATGATCACCTGGGTAAAGAAGTTACTCTTTTTCTTCACTCCAGAGATTTTTTTTTTTTTTTTTTTTACCCTGTGCTTTGGACTGCTCCAAACCAAGTTTAGAGATTCCTGTCTCGTCTCCCTAGCACCTGGACCTAGTACCATACGGCAGATGAGTTTACAACAATGGCTGCAACAGTACTTACCAGTCTATGTGCTTTTCTTAATGACATGATTCTGATTCTTCTCCCAGGTGGAGTCTATGTTTCTTCCCTTTGAATCTGTGATTATGGTGGAAGTGATGTCACGTGCACCTTCTAGGGCTGGGTCACAGAGGCAATAACGTTTCTGCTGGGGTCTCCTGGGTGTGGCTTGCTCTTGTGCTTGGAAGCCATACTACGTATGAGACCGTCCAGAGTGGTCCTATAGAGAGGCTAGGGAGAATGTTCTAGTGGACAGCCCTAAGTGAAGTCACCAAGTGGACAGGTCATTTCTAGATATGTAAGTGAAGCCACTACCAGATGATTACAGGCTCTAATGTTGGAGTCATCCAGACTTTGACAAGCCATTCCCACTGTGGCCTCTGCAAATTCCTCATCCTCACAGTCCACGAGCATAATAAGATGATTGTTTTATGCTACTAAGTCTTAGGAGCATTTATAATGTAGCTATAGGTACTAGAATAATGATTCATCTAAAAGATCTTATTGGGCTCCTAATATGTGTTAAATGTACATTTTCAGTCCCTACCCAGGACTCCTGGTCTTGTCCTATAGCAATGTGAAAGACTTTTTCCTGGTCTTCAGAGGACTTGCAGCTGCCTCTTCCACTTCTCCTATAAGTCTGTTTGACTTCCGTCTTCAGGAAGTCTTTCCCTTTGCCCAGTTCTCTCCGTGCTATGTGTTTTTGTCTGAAACACAATAGCTGTGTGGTTGCTAAGGCTAGTCTGTCCTTCAGTGACACTAAGATTCTTCGCCTATTATTCTAAATCATTTCTAAGTCAATGTCTAAGCCAAAGGTTCCTGGTTACCACTTGGTTCAGATGGGGAACCTCCCAAGAGTTTATTTGTCCAGTAGGTTGCCTCCGCAGCGGATCCCATCTCACTGACCTTTCTGGCTACATTTGGGGCACAAATACCACCACATTAGAGAATGACTTTGGGGAGTCATTAGGACACATACATCAACTATCACATTGCCCAACACACTGCAGGACCCAATGTATAACAATATTTTGATCTCTTCCTCTCTCAATCAGAAGGTTTTAAATTCCCACAGGATGTTCCAGCATATTCTTGTTTATAATGGGAGAAATATTCTAAGGTCAAAGTCCATTTTCAAAGCCAAAATGATTGTCATGCTCTGTGATTAGTCTTCCATCTGAATTTTTTTTAACCTGACAAAATGTTTATCAACATTTTAAATATTGTGTTTTCAGCATCATGACAATTTCACAAAAAAAAATTCTTCTGCAATATTGATGCAAAATTTAGAGAAATTTTCATATAGTTCATCTTAATTTCTTCAGTTGATTTTAATTTAATGCTACTTCTCCTATAGAAGTCCAGAGGTTTATAGTCATGTTCCCAGAGCCCTGAAGGAAATATTGTTGTTGTGTTATTGTAAAATGTGCATGTCTATTTAAATATAATTTTTAAACAATGGTTTCAAATCTGTGTTCACTGAATCTTGATGGGGCCAAGTTAAGGGAGTTCTTGAATCTGTATAGGTCCATCATATTTTTAAAGATTTTATTTATTTTATTTATTTGATAGAGATCACAAGTAGGCAGAGAGAAGGAGGAAGCAGGCTGTCCGCAGAGCAAAGAGCCCGATGCGGGGCTCGATCTCACGACCCTGGGATCATGACCCGAGCTGAAGGCAGCGGCTTTAACCCATTGAGCCACCCAGGTGCCCCCATCATATTTTTAGACCGAATAAATGATATCCAGCACACAGCTTTTCTATTATACGTCACATGTATATAGATACTACTATAATTATTAAAGTGCTACTGAAAAGTCATTCCTATTAGTTTGAGCAAAATTTATTTTTTCAAGCAATGGTTAATGGAAGTATAATAACTATGATAGAGGAATACAGAAAAATACTTTCCATGTGAAAAGGGTCCTTCTGCTCAAGAAAGACCAAGTGTCATTTCTACTCATCTCCTCATTCTATTGTTGAAGATGATGGATTCAAGTGGCCACCCTAGGGAACCGAGGGAAATTTCAGAATTATAGCTTCTCATATGAAGATTACTTAACCATACATAATATTGATAATTTTCACCGAGGGAAAACAAGGGTTATTTCATAACATAGGCCACATTATAAAGCCAGGATCCAGCCGGGATGTGAGTGCGTACATGTGTGTGTTTGTTTCATAGAGGGTGATGGCTGTGTTTTTGTACAGATCTCTGACGTAACAATACACAATGTAATGGAAAATGGCTGACAAATTAGTCTGTAAACTCTCCATCCCAACCCTGAATTGATTAAGATATTCTTCATAGAAAATATTCATTTCAAAAAAAAGATTACTGTTTGAATAAGCCCTTGTTTCAGATAGTTTTTATTTTCCCACACTTACATGACAAAGAATAATTTAGCTAATCTCTTTCTATGGTATTTCTGGCTTATTTCTTAAACAGAAGGATTCCTGTTTTGAGAAAATTCATAAATGTCCACTCTTCTTTCAAAAACCTAGGTGATCTCTAATATGATTTCAATTTTACAGGGGATGGGGGAGGAGTGGCCAATGGGAATCACGTAAAAGTTATTGGTTCACTGCCATTATAATGAAAACCATGTGTATGGAGAAATTTACAGACATAAATCTCTCAGTGCACATAACTTCTAATTAAAACCTCATAACAATCTTTTCCAAATAATGAACACAATTTTGAGATCGAGTTTAATTTCATTATTTCAAAAATGGACATGAGATCTGAGTGTCTGGGAATGTGTTACTCCAGGATGGTGACAAGGATACCAGGAGAAAACATCATAGTCACTGTATCTCAAAAAAATGCATTAGGAGGGAGGCCAATGGCAAAAAAAAAAAAAAAAAAAAGCCAGCATTTATTGCACAGAATTAACATCCAGTGGGTTTCAGATATATGATTTGGTTAGGAAGTACTGACTTTAGATAACTAGTCTCTCCAGGAAATGTATCATCCTCTAGACAGAATTCATACTATATTGCATAAAAATTATCTGAGCTATGCCGAGAACACAGTTTATACTATACACTGACTTGTTGATCGAGGGGATGGAGTGTGTGCACTGCTGAACCCTGACAGCTACTTTGCCTCTTGGCAACTCCTTCTGGCCAATCCAAATAGTGTTAACAAATTCCAGAGAGGACAAGTGTCTTTCCAGAGGAAGACAGATTGCATAGAGGGCATACAATAAAGTCTCAACGATTCCAGTGTAAGCCAAATTTCAAAAACATTCCATGAACAATGAAAAAAAGATTTCCTTTCGGTTAGAATCATAAAGGGAGAACAGTAATTTGGCCCTTAAAAGGGTATGTTAACTGTCTTCTTTATTGACGATGGTTTCTTATCTCAGTTGGACAATATTGATAATGATAATAAACATGTTTAATCTATTAGTTTAAATGGAGCATTTATTCTGCCTTAAGGAGCCCTCTTTGAACTCCTTTTCCTTCTCCTGAAAGTCATGGTTAATCAACAATCATAAATCACTATTAAAATACAGTAAGTCTAATGGGTGTATTACTTGCCTCTTAACATCAAGTTAGTTCATCAGCTATGAGTATACTCTAATGATAGCTGATAGAAATGACAAATGGTACTTTTACTGAAGCAAAACAACATTTAAGCACAGGTAATACAGGTGATAAACTTCCAGCACTGGCTCAGCGAGACCACATATGCAACCGCCTCTGCGCCAATGCAAATAGAGTTTTATTGAATGCACCTGATTTTAAGCCCCTTCCAGTATTCCCTTTTAATAGCTTCATAAGGACCAGTTACAGTCCAGCTGGCTTGTGCACACGTGCTTAAAATTCAGAAGCTACATCAGACAAGTTTATCAACGTACAGAAACTCATCAGAAGCAGCCTAACATGGATTTAATGTTTGAAGGGGGTGGGAGTAACTATTCTTAAATTAACCTGGCCCTTTGTTGTAAATTATTTTCACAATCTGCTTAGAACATCTAAGGCCCGGCCTATCAAAGGGTTCCCAAGACCCTTGATGCAGGCCCGGCCTTTCTTGTGAAAGAGCTCAAGCTGCTGGCTGCAACAAGGACTCTGGGATTACGACTACAGGAGGGTACCCAAGAGTGATCATTCTTCGCAGACATCTGCAGCCATTGAGAAGCGACCTGCTCTGAGGGCCGGGAAGCAGGCCATTATGGTCTGGCCCTCTGTGTCCTCTCTCAGCTGCAAGCACACACAAGTGCCAGGTGCAGAAGCCTCGCTCAAGAGGAGACTATAGACCAGGGTAATGGTCACGGCGATTACGAACTGATAATTATTCCCTCCCTGTTTCCTTGTTTCAACCAACCGGTTGCTCCACCGATTATTTTCCCTTTATTGCTGAAAATGGTATCCTATGGCTCGGGGCTGATTATATCTTTCTTTCTGGCAAGACTTTTATTTCAAAATTATGTAGCACGTAGTCTGTTAGATTGGACCGATTAGCCACAAATCTTAAGAAATCACCCTATTGAATATTTCACAGTGGAAAGTTGGAGGATTAATGCAAAATATTATACCCTTTTTAATTCCAACTATAGCTCCATATGTGGTCCACCTGACTTTTTTTCTTTTTCTTTTTTTTTTTTAGTCTGTGCTGGTTGAGCATGCTCTCAGTTTATCTTTAGAGGGCTTTCTGCATTTCACTGAAATAGACTGAAGAAGTTGTATTTTATTTCTGCCATACCTACTAAAACACACCACTCCCCTTGCATTCACAAATGTGACACAAAATTTTATCCGATACGATAAAATAAGCATTCTTATGGTGGTGTACTCTATGGCCAAACACTAATTAAAAACAGGATGGAGCTTTTATTTCCCCCATTAGAGATATGACAGCCAAAGCCTTTCAGGAGAACAATGGTTTTCAGTGCTGTGCAACATAGTTGCTAAAGGCTGTCGGAACACAAGTTTCAAATGAAGATTGTACAAGTAAAGGGGAGGGGGGTCTCTCAGTGATGCTACCTTCAGTGACTATCTGCCAAAACTGAGTGCTGGGAAAGAAAGAAATTTGAAATGCGATGTTTAAAAATTAAATAACTGGAACAGTGGTAAAATGGGCACAGTGTGCTCACACAAGTGAATATATTCTTTCATCCAGAATCTCAAAACCACCAGTTTGCCAAGTTTTCATTAGTATAAGAACATTTCAAGTCCTATAGATAATTTCAACCAACATTAGGGACATCTTAAAAAGAGATTTACAATTTTGGAAATTTTGAAGCCATGAGAAGAAAAATGGTTTCCCATCTTTTTGTTCTTTTCCTCAAAGGGGGAAGTAAAAAAGAGAGAGAGAGAAAGAAACCTAGTTTGGGAATATTAAGATCATGAAATAGTGAAGCATGTTTTCAAGAGCTAAAAAAACTCTACTACCTTATGAATATTACCTATATTATGTAGAAATGAGTTTGCTCACCAAATTATTATATATATATTAAATTTTAAAATAAAGTTCATCAGGCAGTATAAAAGTTTAAAAGTTACTACTTGAATTCCCATTTTTAAAAAAACAAATAAATAGAAGCTCATACTGTTGAACTTCACAGATCCAACACTTCTTTCTTAACGTTTTCTAGAATATGAGAAGCAAACCAAGACCATAAAGAAAAATAATATTTTTAAAAGTACTGTACTGTGTCAGATGAATTCAGAAAGCACTTTCTTCCCCCCAAGGAAGTGGATTTGAGAAGAAGAGAGAAAAAACTTCATTGACCATTATTTTTGCTCTATGAAATATTATCTAATACTCTCCCTGGGAATTGTATGTTCCATATGACATTAGCTTCTTTCTCTCTTGCGGTATGAAAATGTTTTCATATGTCAGAAGTTGGTCCCACCATTTCACTAAGGGAAATAAATAAAAGAAACAGAATTCTGTGGCCAGCTTGAACATAAACACCAAGTCGCAAACATCAGGTACAGATCCAGCACTCACGGTCCTTCAGAGCTAGCTGTCCCCAGTTCTTCAATCTCTTGGGGTTCAATCTTGGCTAAGACTGGCTAGTAAATTTTCCATACAACACCTGATTGTTAGGGATTCCATTAGGATTTATATGTGAGTTGTGAGTTGTAAAAATACTTATTATTGAGCCTAATATATATATTGAGCTTAACATATATATTGTGCCTAATCTAGATAGATAGATAGATAGATAGATAGATAGATAGACAGATAGATATAGATAGATAGATAGCAAGTGTCTAATTCATATAATGTATCTACTGTGATTCAGATATTTGGATGTTTTCACACACCTATTAATCTAAGGTAGAGAGTGATTAAAAAATTTACCAAAGACACTTTTTCCTTCCAGTTTTTCAAATTAAAAACACAATACATTTTGGAAATATGATATAGATCACTGGACCAGAAGTAGCAACTTCCTGATTTTTTAAATATTTCCTCATTTTCTTCTGCCCTGGTCATTTTCAGCAAACAAAGCAATATGGTTTTTAAATTCTGATTTCTACAAGAATATATAAGATTGCCATATTTCTGGTGTAGAACCAAGATCATAGGATCCATAAGTGCACTGAATTCTCCCAGCTTCTTCTCTGCAGAGCAATGTGAGTGTCACCTTTAGGCAGAATGCTTTGGCTCTGACCTCTAGGCCTCTGCTCCGGTGTCGATATCCATCGCATAGAATATTTAATAATCCAAAACCATTGATCATTTTATGAAAGTGGCTTCCTGATGTAAGCCTTTTGGGCAATTTCCACCCCCCCCCTCAATTTTTTACCCCCTTATTATCTCACTGTGAGCCAATCTGGAGATAATAACATTGAATCCACTTGAGAGGTGTTTAAAATAGCGCAAAAGTCACCCAAGTTCACCGAAGTGCCTGGCCTGATACTCTGTTACTGGACAAACTGAAACATACTATGCCAACTAGATCTTATGCTCATCATCATCTGCTTGGAGCAAATTGGTCTCCTTTTGCTACCCAGAACTCTATTTCCTCATAATTGGACAACGAGCCTTAACTACTTTTTCAAAGCAGTATCTGCCATTTGGCACATTATGACACATGGTTTTGTTTCTTGCTATGGTCAGGGGGATGCCAGGGGTGGGGGATGCTAAATATTTTAAAGTATGGAAAAACTTCAGAGGGAAACTCACTTTTCCCTTATTTGTTGTAAATGCGTTCACTGGTTAAGAATGCTAATAATATGGAAAGAATTCCCAGAACTTTTTGGGAAAATTCCACATATATAGGAGTTAAAAAGATTCAGTTATAGGACTCAAGTACAGTCCAAAAACAAACATTGTGGCTGTGGACTTGACTTAGCTAGTCTTTAAAGCAATGGTGTGAAGCAGTAAGTCTTCAGTATAACCTCTCTTCACCTCTTTGCTATGTGTGACTTGTAGTTTACTCAGTCATAATGATGTCACTGTGTACTTTCATGATAAATTTTCAAACCCAGATGCATAATTTTCAAACCTAGACTACCTTCACTCCACCCTAGAAGTAGCTATACAGTATATTGCTTATGAAAAACAAATAATTATCTTGGTTCCTTTTTTATGTTAACTTGGGTTTCTAGGTTTTTACATTTTTTCTCTGGAAAGTCAATGAGTTCTTCAGATGCCCAAGATTTTCACTTTCCTGAAAAAAAATGCATGAATGAAGTACTGATTTTATAAAAATTTCAGTTTTATCCTGTACTTCCTATTGATCACAGTTAGAATAAACTTACAACTTGAGATTTTGGTGTTGTGGACAACTACACCACTGTCTGGCCAGCACTCAACTTCTAGAACCGCTCCTTCCCCAGCTCCAACCACGTGAGCCCAAGAAAGAGCAGTGGTGATTTTTTAGGCCTCTGTCAACCACCCCTCAAACACAGGGCTACAGTTGATTGGTCCAGAGGTGGGCACCCAACTCAAAAGGACCAGTCAGATTCCTTCCCCGGCCGGGCCTTTCCAACTGAATCCAGTGTAGGGAGTTGGCCTTTCTCCAGTGGAAACAACACAATGAGAAACTCAGTTGTTGTTTTTTTTGTTGTTGTTGTTTTGTTTTGTTTTTAAAGATTTTATCCATTATTTTGACAGAGAGAGATCACAAGTAGGCAGAGAGGCAGGCAGAGAGAGAGAGAGAGAGGAGGAAGCAGGCTCCCCGCGGAGCAGAGAGCCTGATGCGGGGCTCGATACTAACACCCTGGGATCACGCCCTAGTGGAAGGCAGACGCCTTAACCCACTGAGCAACCCAGGTGCCCCAACTCAGTTGTTTTTAATGATCATGTTCCCTGTCCCACGGGCGGGGGAGGAGGAGGAGATGAAACTAACAGCAGCAGCAGTCATGTCCCCAGAGCCAGCTGTTCCTACGCCCCAATCATGTCTTTACTCTTCTTGTGATTTAGCTCTTCACTCCTTCAGCTACTGCAAAGATGGCTTTCTAGCACAACTAAAACAAGCATAATTAATATTCTTGTGCTAAAACCTAAGGAATATAGATTTTGAAAATAAGAGAGCTATCATTAAATTAGAAACCAAAACTTCTTGACATTGGTGTTTATTTTCATTTACTCCTCGGCACAGTAACAAAGGAAAAGGCTATCAACAAATCACAATCTCCAAGGTGCCCATCCCATTTTGCCCTTGCCTCCAAAATCCTGTATTGCCCATAGTGAGAATCAATAAGGCAGCAATTATCCAGTATTTTCTATTTTCTCAGCACTGGCAGGCATGTAAGAGAAAAACAAAATATGCGCCATTTGATTACATCTGCCTTATATTATTCACTTAGTAAGGAGTTACTGCCTTCGTAATTTGGCTAGAGTCACACGGGTAGTAAATTTTAAATTACACCAAGATTTAAATACAGGAATTATTTCAGAGTCTAGTTTTGTGTTTTTTTAA
Organism: Taxidea taxus jeffersonii; assembly: GCA_003697995.1. Taxonomy (NCBI): domain Eukaryota; kingdom Metazoa; phylum Chordata; class Mammalia; order Carnivora; family Mustelidae; genus Taxidea; species Taxidea taxus. The sequence goes on along the minus strand of ML110930.1, from coordinate 56,235 downwards.
CCACTGACTATGAGTTATTCTTTTCTTTTTTTT
>ML110930.1:41739-55802 GCA_003697995.1 Taxidea taxus jeffersonii | reverse complement strand
AGGCATATAAATCCATCCGTTTGATAGTGATGCTGCTAAATTTGATCACTGGGTTAATACAGTTTCTATCCGCTCTCCCATGAAAAGGTGCACTTATTTCTTTGTAATTATTCAGTAACTTTACCATCAATCGCCAATCCTTGCCTCAATGAACTATTATGCTGATGATTAAAACATAATTTTCTAGTTGCTTTCCACATTTTATTAGGATATTTCTGCAAGAAGAGCTTTCTGTCATTGACTCTTCACATATTTTTTAATATCATGATAAAATCGTGGCTTTTTATTGAGTGTGTTATGATCCCTTACTACTATTACTCATTTTGATCCTTGAATTATTCCAAATGTGGACAGTGGAAGCCCCCAATAAGCTAGCTTCTGTGTCCTTCTGACATGTTCCCATTATTCACGAGCATTTGTTTTCTTTGTTAAAGTAAAATGTTCTAGGCTCACCTTGTACTTCCCTATTCCACACCTGATATCAGCCATTTTTCCTTGGAGCCTTGGACCTTCTACTGGGGAATGGTATTACAGACTGAGATATGGATGCTGGAGATGCTCATTGCTTCTAGAGTGGTGTTGTTTTAGGCTCTCTCAATGGACTTGCGAGCTAAATTTTTTAAATGACTTGATCCTTATGCTTCCAATTCAAATTTCATACCATGGATTTTTGCTCTTGTTGTGATATATTTCTATATCCTCCCAGAACCCTAACTCCCAGCGTTATCAACATTATTTAAACATTTGTCCTATTCTGCAATACATATAAAATCAGTTAACATCAATGCCATCAACAAATCTGCCAAGTTCAAGTTTTCCTTGCAAGTTCTTGTCTCAGTATGTGCTATTAACAGTACAGAACCAGAAGACTGGTATCCTGGATGGTCACAGGCTCATTCTGAGATATAATTGAGCTCATGTGTCTGTCACAGTTCTTTCACATTGTGGCCCCCTCATTCCTGAATTCTGAACTATTGTCTATCTTTATTTTAGCTCAATTACGTTTCTAAGTAACTTTTTTGGGGTGATGTATATTTTCTGAGATCTTGCCATATCTCTGAATTCTTTCTGCTGTCTTTATACATGAATGGAAATTTGTATCTCCTTGTCCATTTATTAGGTTTATTCCAAATATGTTATAAATCTTATGCTATTACTAGAATCTTATTTGAAAATGGAATTTTGTCCTTTTGTTTTTCTGATTATAATTAATAGATATTGGCATCTTTGTTTTGAACAAGGCCACATTATTAAAATCATCTTAAAGTTCAAATGGTTTTAATTGATTTTGTGGCTTTTCTGAAAGATAAATATATTATTTGAAAATACAGAAGCTCTTCTACTTAAATAGTATAGGTAAGTGAATCAAAAAGTTGTTTACTCACCCCAATATTTGTTAGTACAAAATGAAAGCATGTGAACAATTGTTAATTGTTAACAATGTGTTAAGAAGAGTTGATGTACTTTTGCTCAGGTGCATTAAAATCAGTGAACATATATAGCATTAAGTTCATTTTTTAAATTAATTTATTTATTTTGAGAGTGAGAACATGAGCAGGAGGGGCAGGGGGCGAGGGAATCTCAAGCAGACTCTCCACTGGGTGCAGAGCACAACACAGTGTTCCACGCAGGACTCAATCCCATGACCCTGAGATCACGACCTGAGCCAAAACCAAGAGTCAGATGTTTAACTACTGCAACACCCAGGCACCCCTAAGTACACGTTATACCTACAGAAACAAAATCAGATGCAAGTGCTAGTCATAATCCTTGAAAGGAACATAAGATAAAATTAGACTAAGTAAATTATTTAGTAGCAATTGCCAATGTCATTAGTAAATTAGACACTGATAAACTACCAGAGTTATGGAGAAGAATGCCAGCGTAAAAGAAAGCTCAATAATTTACCCAACTTTAAAGTATATTCTTTTTTTTTTTAGATTGATTGATTGATTGATTTGAGAGAAAGAGTGAAAGAGAGAGAGAGCATGAGAGGGGAGAGGTCAAAGGGAGAAACAGACTCCCCACCGAGCAGGGAACCTGATGTGAAACTCCGTCCCGGGGCTCCAGGATCATGACCTGAGCCGAAGGCAGTTGCTTAACCAACTGAGCCATCCAGGCTCCCTAAAGTATATTCTTAATTTTGGTTATTAAAGAAATCTAAGTTAAAGATTCCTTAACTTGCTGATCATTGCCAAATGCTAATGTAATATGTGTTTTGTTATCTTGTTTGAGTATTCAACTCTGCTATTGAAAACAAGCAAAATAAATGAGATGAATGAAACCCACAAGAAGGGTTAAGCATAGGAGAAAGGGGAACCCTCCTACACTGTTGGTGGGAATGCAAGCTGGTGCAACCACTCTGGAAAACAGCATGGAGGTTCCTCAAAAAGTTGAAAATAGAGCTACCCTATGACCCAACAATTGCACTACTGGGTATTTGCCCTAAAGATACAAATGTAGTGACCCGAAGGGGCACATGCCCCCAAATGTTTATAGCAGTAATGTCCACAATAGCCAAACTATGGAAGAACCTAGATGTCCATCAACAGATGAATGGATAAAGAAGAAGTGGTACATATATACAATGGAATACTATGCAGCCATCAATAGAAATGAAATCTTGCCATTTGCAACTATGTGGATAGAACTAGAGGGTATTATGCTTAGCGAAATAAGTCAATCAGAGAAAGACAATTATCATATGGTCTCCCTGATATGAGGAAGTGGAGATGCAACGTGGGGGGGTTGAGGGGTAGGAAAAGAATAAATGAAACAAGATGGGATCGGGAGGGAGACAAACCATAAGAGACTCTTAATGTCACAAAACAAACTGAGGAGGGCCAGGGAGAGGGGGGAGGGAGAGGGTAGTGGGGTTATAGACATTGGGGAGGGTATGTGCTATGGTGAGTGCTGTGAAGTGTGTAAACCTGGCGATTCACAGACCTGTACCCCTGGGGCTAATAATACATTATATGTTTATAAAAAATAAAAAAATTTTAAAAAAAGAATATGTCAATAGGTACTATGGAAATGGCCATTTGTATTTTTAATTGTCATGAGCTCAAGTTACTTTCTAGACATTGTAATTTAAAATAATAAAAGTACTTCTCCAGTTCTAAAAAAATAGAAGGGTTAAGCATAATCATTAAGCAAGTAGTTTATGAGATATAAATGAAATTCACAGGATGTATTAATTGCAGATAACGATTAAGTAGGAAGCTCAAGAGAAATAGGCAGCACACCCAAGATTTATGCTGGTAACCTCTAAGATATGTTAAAGACACATAAAATAAATGAAACATGTGACAGAAAAAAACAAGAATGATACTTATAGATAGAAAGGGATGGAAATAATACAGTACAGATCATGTCACCTCCATGCTGACAGCTGTGTCATCTGTATTGCCCTCCCACTGGCAACACCCATCATGGTCTCATTCTGGCCCTTCATGAGCTTTGCTCAAGAAATTCAGATAAACCCAGTCACAGCAAGGGTCAGGCATATTTACCTGCTTCTCTGGGATACACAAAGTGAGTGTGCTGACCCTGGTTAAGTTCCATCTTCTAGACTTCTTCAGAATCACATTATCAGCTGGGAGAAGTCCAAAAGGATCATGAATCAGGCAGTGTGGCCCTTCCACCTGCCTGTACCTATCGTGAGCGTGTTAACCTCTCCCTTCTCTTTCCCTTGCTTCTCACTGTGTGTTCTTAAATGATTTAAGAAACTATGCAATTGGTGCATTTTAATTTGATCTGTGAGCTTCTCTGTTCTGTGTCTGTTGGGATGATTTGTCCAGCTAATATATTTGGAAGTTTTGTTGCCCAAGGGTTATTTCCCATGTGACAGCAAAACTGAGGACAAATGTATTAATTCCTAAAATTTTTTTTAAAATATTTTATTTATTTGTCAGAGAGATAGAGCACAAACAGGGGGAGCAGCAAGCAGAGGGAGAAGTAGGCTCCCCTCTGAGCAGGGACCCACCCCCCTCCGTTACAAGACTCCATCCCCTGGGATCATGACCTGAGCCGAAGGCCAACAATTAACCAACTGAGCAATCCAGCCATCCCAATTCCTACAATTGTTTGAAATCATTTAAAAGGCAAAATCTCCACTAAGTCGTATTTCAAAAAGCTAATCATTCCCTTTATAAGATAAACAAATTACCATAGCAAATTAACAGTAAATGTTTGGCCAAACAGAAATCAAGAAAATATCCATCAAACACCCACATTTGTAACATGGATGTACTAACAAGTTGACTTGAAGAGTTCCCCAGTTCTCAAATACTGAATTGTTTGTCCCAAAACTGAGGGGAAAGAAATGGAGTTGCATGGAATGTGTCAGGGATCACAGGTGATCTGTTACCCATCTTAGCCAGGTAGTGGCCAGTAGCATCCAACTCTTTCCAATGGAAGGAATGCCTGCCTTCAAAATGTCATCTCTTTTGCACTGGAAGAACACATAAGCATGATCCAACTGAATGTCAAAATAACTTGAAAATGTAAGAATCGATTAATATCAGAAAACTTAATCACATTATAAATCATCTGTCAAAATAAATAATAAATAGGCTCACCTGGGTGGTGTAGTCCATTGAGCAACCAACTCTTTGTTTTAGCTCAGGTCGTGAGATTAAGCCCCCAAGTCAGGCTCCATGGTCAACTTGGAGTCCACTTGAGATTCTTTCTCCCTCTTCCTCCGCCCTTCCCACTCGTGCTCTCTCTCTTGATAAAATAAACAAATAAATCCTTAAAAAATAGATAAACTAGATGAAAAGTTTAATAGAAACCAAAAAAAGTTACTTGCTAAAAATATAGCACATGTACCTGATTTAAAAAAAAAAAAACTTTAAAGATGTAAGATCAAAACTTCTGCAAAGTGTATCGCGTAGAACTTTTCTCATGGCTCCAGGATTAGTGATGATCATAGTCTCCGTTGAAAATACACAATATCAAACCCAAAGAAACTCTTAATGTCAAAACAAACTGAGGGGGGCAGGGGGGAGGGGTGTCTGGAGAGGGTGGTGGGGTTACATTATATGTTTATAAAAAAATAAAAAAATTTTTTAAAATACTGTAAGAAGAGAGAAACTCAATAAAAATTTTAATGAAAGCTGAAAAAAAAAAAAGAAATTAGATGAAAACTAAAAAGAAAAGAAAAGAAAATACACAACGTGAAGTACCCACATCTGAATGAGCACCACCATAGGTGGGTCCAGTCAAGCCCACCACTACCAGCTTTACTAAGTGGAGAAATCAAACACACAACACTACCTTACCCTACCCCCACTATTTGGTCTAGGGAAAGAACTAGGACACAGAGCAGCATCATGTGGGTCGTCAGCCTTACAGAGTTGCAGGGTTCATGAAATGAGATTGTCTTTCCCCAAAGGGAAGCAGGGCACTGAGGGGAACCGCAGGTACAGACTGGAGAGCCTCTAAAAAGAGGGGCTGGCCTCTCCTGCCTCCTGAATGCTCTGTAAGCCATAGAACCGGACCTTTGGTCTGCTCACCATCTTGACATTTTTGGAAACAAGAGGTTTGCTGGACAACTCACTGCTGCTGGGCAAGGAAAAATTGTGTAGGGTGTCTGGGAAGAATACCATCCAACTCCTGCCTCCTTTGTGCTTTAGGTCTTGGTGCTCTCAGTGGGTGCCCCAGCTCCATAAAGAAGAGCACAGGTGGAGAGATGTGACACCTTAGCAGGAGTCTCTAGCAACAGAAAGATCCTGACTCAGCCATACTTTGGAATTCTCCAGACCTCGGGCATAGTACCCTGCTCAGAGTAAGTGCTCTGTATTTCTGAAATAATAAATGATGAAACTATCAAATCACTTTTTGATATATTTTAATAGGACTTATATTTCAAGATGCATTTTAATTTGTGTTTATTTCATATTTCTCCTGCTTTTTCTCACTTTTTGAAGCCAAAGACCAGGTTCTAACCTATTACTGTATTCCTGATAAGCATCTTATGGTAGTGCTTTGGACAGAGATATTAAAGAAGTGTTTCTAAAGGGGTAAATAGAGGAATAAATAAATGTTGTATCAAATAGCCAACACATTGACCTGAATCAGCTTCTACTAATCACTGGCTCCACATTCCAAGATCAGAACTTGATACTGCAATTACTGCTTTTGGCTTTAATCTGATAATCTTAGTATAAAATACTGCTATTTACAAGTGGTAATAATGTTCACCTAAAAATTTCCTTGGTCCCATATGTTCACGAAGATACTGCCTTATCTCCCACTATCCTTGTCCTGGGAATTCTTTTTTTTTTTCCCCTTTTAACATTTATTTATTTATTTTAGAGAGAAAGAGAACATGAGCTGGGGGAGGGGCAGAGGGAGAGAATCTCAAGCAGACTCCACCCTGATCATGGAGCCCCAGTAGGGACTTGATATCACCACCTAGAGATCATGACCTGAGCCAAAACCATGAGTTGGATGCTTAACCAACTGTATCATCCTGGAGACCCTTGTACTTGAGATTTCTTAAAGAAGCGTGGTCTACACTTGGATGAAGTGGTGATATTTACCATAAGAGAAAAAAAAAAAACAAACAAAGCACACAAACGGAAAAATAATTGGAATGGGAGCGTAGGGGCCAGGGATCAGATTATCTGCTCATTATGAGCTCTGCTGGGTTCGAGATATGCGTGAGACATTCAAGTGCAATGCCAAGTGCAGTGTTTTGTGTGGTCAGCTTATTCACTCCTTCACTTATTCTTCTTGCTAGGCCCAGAAACATGGGCCCATCCCTAGCCAATCCCCATTTCCACCTGCACTTTTACCTAATAGACATCAAATACATGTTTGTGGAATCAGATAAATCCATTCAACATTTGTCTTTTCACCCCCTTTTCTGATAGCTCCTGATTTTCTTCCCTTTGTGATTTTCTCCTTTCCTTCTCCTCCCTTTCCTCCTGCTACAACATATATTTATTTGAGCACCTATTATGTGCCAGAGACCATGCTGAGCCCCAAGAAGATAGTTTTTAGCATAACAAGGTAATTTCCCTCTCAGAATTTACAGTCCAGGGTAGAAAACTGTGCTGATATAAATAAACCCATGAATAGGGCACCTGGGTGGCTCAGTCAGTTAAGCATCTGCTTTTGGCTCAGGTCGTGATCCCAAGGTCCTGGGATCGAGTCCCAGATCGGGCTCCCTGCTTGGCAGGGAGCCTGCTTCTGCCTCGCCCTCTGTCTGCCACTCCCCCTGCTTGAGCTCTCTCTCTCTTTGTCTTTGTCAAATGAATAAATAAAATCTTTTAAATAAATAAATAAGCCCATGAATAAAACTAGTAATGAGCAATGCTTATATGTTGTATGGAGTGTGTTCGCTGCATCATAGCCTGGGTGGGGGTGGAAAGGGGAAGTTCCCTAAAGACAGCAGCTGAGAGCTGGAGGAATACTGATATGAACTTGGGTCATATGGGCAAGAGCCTGGAGGGGCCTGGGCAAAGGACCGGTGTTTGCAGGGGGACCACACGGACTTCAATGTACTGAAAGGTAGGTGGTTGGCTGGCTGGCTAAAAACAGAGGGTAAGAGAAGTTTCCTGGAAAATGAGCTGAGCATTTTATTTAACTTTTTGGCCTTTTCTTTTCCTTTTTCTCTTTTGGTTTTTTGTTTTCTTGCATATTCTTTTGCCTTTGTTATTTTATTTGATTTTTATTTTGAAATAGCCTAGGTATTAGATAACCAAGATAAGATCCATGCATTTAATTGCCTTTTCGGCATCTAGATGTCTACTCTAAGTGCAGGATTTGAAAAACATTCGAACTTGGAAACAACTTCAAGGGGATTTATATACTTAAAAGCTGAAATAACATTTTAAAATATTTAAATTACATCTTGAAAGGGGAGAATTTAAGAGTACCCAGTACATATTGAGTGAGGACGCGTGATACATTAGTGCAGGGAAATGTTAAAACCTGTTTATGTCTGTCTCTCTTTTTTGATTTACTGTCCACCTGTATGCTTGGTTAGTTCCCATGGACCGTTTAATGATTACGCAGGTTTTCATTGTTTTGATTCATGGCATATATTGTTCAGTGTATACCCATAATGGACTACTGAATAAATATAAGCACTGTAAAGAACACATGTTCAAAAATAGAACACTAATGAAGACCATAAAAATAATAAAAATTCTGCACAATCACCCCAATATATGTGCAATGCATTCAGCTAATCAAATTTGTTACACCATATTACCCATGGTACTTTAGAACTAGAATTAAAAAGAGTAAATGTGGTGATTAGTATATATAAATTGACTTTACATTTATTACAAATAAAAATGATAAATGTACAGAATGAATTATTTGTGGATAAGTGCTTGCAAATACCAGAGTCATATATATTAACCTTTTTAAAACCTTTGAAAGTATTTTAGGGGCACCTGGGTGGCTCAGTTGGTTAAGCGTCAGCCTTGGGCTTGGGTCATGATCCCAGGGTCCTGGATGGAGTCCTGGATCCCGCTCCCTGCTCAGCAGGGAGTCTGCTTCTCCCTGCTACCTATGCCCCTCCCCCTGCTAATTTTCTCTCTCTCTCTCTCTCTCTCTCTCGCTCTGTCTCAAATAAATAGATAAAATCTTTTTGTAAGTGTTTTAAATGTACAAAAATGATAATTTTAAGGGTACCTGAGTGGCTCAGTCAGTTGGATGGCCAATTCTTGATTTGGACTCCAGTGTTTTCTGTCTCCTGAGATTGAGCCCCAGGCAATGGGCTCTACATACAGGGTTTATAATTCTCTGTCTCCCTTTTCCTCTGTGCCACCCCACAACCCCACTTGTAGTCTCTTTCTCAAAAAAAATTTTTTTAATTTCTATAAATTTTTTTAAAGATTTTATTTCTTTATTTGACATAGAGAGAGATCACAAGTAGGCACAGAGGCAGGCAGAAAGGCAGGCAAAAAGAGAGGGGGAAGCAGGCTCCCTGCTGAGAAGAGATGCCCAATCCCAGGACCCTGAGATCATAACCTGAGCCAAACGCAGAGACTAACCCACTGAGCCACCCAGGCACCCTTCTATAAATTTTTTTAATGCATGAAAATGAATCAGTTGGTAATTAAAGTTTACAACAGAAATTTTGAAAATGTCTTCAGGTGTTTTTGAATGCTAGTATATGTCGGTTATATTCCAGTATACTTTTTAATATGTGTTAAATCACTAAATTTAAATTTTTGTCATATTATGTTTGTTGATACCTCATTTTCCTTCATACTTCAATTAAATTAAACAGCATAGGTCACTTGATCAGTGGGGATATTTTGAAACTGATCTCTTTCTCATAAATACTACTAAATATTACATTAATAAACTTCATAAATATAATTGTATTAATATTAGGACATAATTTTTTATTTAAAGTAATTTCTTTATAAATAAGTTCCTAATAATTCTAAAATGATTATAAAAATCATAAGGGAGGTCTGTGAGATTATATATTCCAGTAAAAGAAAAAAAAGTTGAGGAACCATTCTAACGCATTGTAATTATTTTCCTAAGAGTTCAAGTACACACAGTAGATATATCACTGAAAAAAAAGCACACCTGCTGGACACACAACATTTTCCTTTTGTTTTCTTAACAAAATTTGTTTTATCTTGCATAACATTTTACATTTAAAGTTTTAATATATGCATGCATATACACTTGGACAATCAGTGAAAATGACTTTTCAAGTCTTCCCAATGAACTGCATAGTCCCCTGAGTAAATGAGACTAAACTCTTTGATTTTTTTTTCAACTCTTCAATTTTTTTAAGGGAAGAAGCATCCAAGAGATCGTCAAAAACCTACAACAATAACCATCGAATGAATTTCTGCTCCAAGTATTCAAGCCAGCATTTAGAATTTCATGTTTTTCAAAATGTGTATAATTTTAATTAAGGCTTAAATCACTTTAGATGAAAGTATACAAAGAAAACTATTTTCCAACTACAAAATCACAGGGATTTAGCTTGGCTCCCTGAGGTCTGTACAAATCACTTAATCCCTTTTCTTCAGTTTCTGATTGGGAGTTAGATCCCTACCATATAGATGCAGGATGACCAAATACTCTAACATCTATAACGAGCTTTGAAGTTTGGTAATACGGAGGTCCTGGTTGAGGAGTAGCACTATTGTTTTCATTGTATTTCATTACTTTCCTGACCCAGGGTCTCTGTTGATGTGAGCCCACAACAAAGGATTCATAGTGTGTGTGCTTCAAACTCCCACATTACCTCTGCTCATGTTTACACACAAAACATCTACTTACTGGTAAATTGGTATGAGGTATTATTATTTGGTATTTTTTCAAATTTTCCATTTTCCAGGTTTAAGCTACCCTCAGAGTCACCAAAATTATTTCATGAATACTATTTGGTCAGAGATATTCTTAATGTACACACTCTACATTGGATAACAATAGCTATTTCACAGATATAATTAAGACCTAAAAAGAAAGTGTGTTCATAGACTGTCAGATGAATAAGGCATCAAAAAGGGCTGATATTTAAATATATGTATGTATGATGAGATCAAATACTGCCAAATCAATGTGACTTTCTGAAATCCCAGTAAAAGAGAGAGCAGAAAGACTAATTCATTGACATCCATTAGAAGTACCCTAATGAAATAAGACATATTTCTCTTCTCCTTTCTTTATCAATTTCCATTTTAGAATGATATGAAGGTTCATATTCCAAACTGGAGCCAAGAATCACGTATTACTACTGTTGAGGTTTTTAAGAATTTTGCCAGACTTTCCATAGAACTCATGCAGTGCCTTCATTGGCAATAAATAATAAATAAATAAGTAGATAGATAGATAGTAAACTTCATAAAATGAGTTTGTCACACAAATAAAGCCTCATTTAAAATATTAATCTATTTAAACTAACACTACTTTATTTTTCCTACATTACATTTATTCTGAAAATTTTAAACTAACAATAATTAAAATAGTTTTTAGTTTGAATATGATATATATTTATGAGATACAACAATACATTAATATGAATAATATAAAATGCATTCTATATAAAGAAAAAAATCCAGTCACACAAGTGTAATCTTATTAGGAAACTACACATGTATTCAAATGGTGTAGTTTGAAATAGGTTCGTAGCTCTTGCTTTGTGCATATTAGGTATTCATTACTTGCTAATGGCCTAATATATGAATGAATGAATAAATGAACAAATGAATTAATTGCCATCAGAAATGATGTAATTTTTTATATAAAAATGATAATAGGGGCATCTGGGTGGCTCAGTGGGTTAACCCTCTGCCTTCGGCTCAGGTCATGATCTCAGGGTCCTGGGATCGATCCCCGCATCAGGCTCTCTGTTCAGCAAGGGGCCTGCTTCCTCCTCTCTCTCACTCTGCCTATTTGTGATCTCTGTCTGTCAAATAAATAAATAAAATCCTTTAAAAAATGATAATATATATTGATTCTTCAAGAGTAGTTTCAGAAAAGACAAGACCATTAGATGCACTGTCTGGTAAGTAATAAGGATTTGGTGAACAATGGAGAAAGTGAGGGGCACCTGTGTGGCTCAGTCAGTTAAGTGTCTGCCTTCGGCTCAGGTCATGATCCTAGGGTCTTGGGATAGAGTCCCACATCAGTCTCCTTGCTCAGCAGGGAGCCTGCTTCTCCTTCTGCTTGCCGCTCCTCCTGCTTGTGCTCTCTCTCCGACAAATAAATAAATAAAATCTTTTTTTTTTTTAATGGAGAAAGTATGACTGTATACTGAGCCTGCCCCAGAGTAAAACTGCTCATTTCCACAAGTCTTTTTCTGCCTCTATCTCCCATTTTTGTTCTTTTATCTCTTTTTTTTTTTTTTTTTTTTTTTTTTGCCCTACTGATGAAAACAAAATCAAGGCAATCCCTTTTCCAGATTCCAGGACCCATCTTCATGAATCTAATGTAGTTCATGTGTATGGAATTACCTACTAACTAGGAGTGGGTGGAGGATAGGCATATGATTCTAGCCCAGTTAGACTAACAAAAGGATTTACTCGCTCTGATCAGGGAAGTTTTTTTCTTTCTCTCTGAATGTAAATGAAAAGGAAGCCTGTTTTTGCCTGTGCTCCCAGCGGCTCTGGAGTCGCCAAGGAAAGCCAGCCTGAGGGCGAAGGAATAAACACAGCTAAAAAGTGTGATCAAGAGAATAGTAAGAGGAGCAGAGGTAGAGTCCTGACACACCGAGATTGGTATCCATGTAATCTCAGGAATTCTTGATGTGAAGGATAATACCTTCCCTATTTGTAACCTAGCCCGAATAGGGGTTTTCTCTTATTTTAAGCAAAAAGCATCCTAACTAAAAGAATAATAACACTACTAATAACAGTAATAATTTCAAGGGTTTAACATTTAAGAAATCAGCAAAGTGAGTCATTACATTTGAGATCTTCAAGTTCATTACCATTCATGTGTCCCTTATCATTCACAACTGATAATAAATACAATTTACCATCAATTTGTTAGACACTTAGTATATGCAGTGCGCTTTCTTTTTTTCTTTTTTTATTCACCCGTCAGAGAGAGAGAGAGAGCGAGCACAAGTAGGCAAAGTGGCAGGCAGAGGCAGAGAGAGAAACAGTCTCCCCCTGAGCAAGGAGCCCAATGTGGGACTTGATCCCAGGATGCCAGGAGCGAAGGCAGCGGCCCAACCGACTGAGCCACCCAGGCATCCCTGCAGTGTGCTTTCTTTCTTTCTTTTTTTTTTTTTAATTTATTTATTTGACAGAGATCACAAGTAGGCAGAGAAGCAGGCAGAGAGAGAGGGGGAAGCAGGCTCCCCGCTGAGCAGAGAACCAGATGTGGGGCTGGATCCCAGGACCCTGAGACCATGACCCAAGCCAAAGGCAGAGGCCCCAACCCACTGCGCCACCCAGGCGCCCCTGCAGTGCACTTTCTAATCACTAAGTTAACGCTTATAAAATGAGAATAACTGTCTGAGGGCAAAATACAAATAGAGACTTTCCAAAATTAGCAAGTGGTGAGAACAAAACGCAAAGTGCTCCCTATAAATATTATGCTGTCTGTGCCTCAAATACAGACCCAGAACTATTTGGCAGTCTGAGTAGACCGAAGCATTCAGACATTTAGCAAAACCAACAAAAACTATGGCTTAAATGGTTAGAGATTGTGAGGACTATTGTTCTTCAATTTCCCCTGATTGTGGCCATCCGAAACACACCATTGGTCAGGGCCCTTGGGCAATAAATTCTTCCAAAGGAAGATATGGAAAAACAAAACAAAACACACACACAAAAAAGAACAAATTTTATACCTGACCTCAAGACACACTTTCATTGTGAGCTAAGATTCATATTCCAATTCAATGAAAATACATCTTCGCAAATACTCATTGTCTACCAACAAGCATGGACTTGAAATTGATTTCAAAAAGACAAAACAAAACATAGGAGTATACAGAAAATGTCTAGTCACACAATTGTCCATAGAATGTATCTAAGAAAGATATATGAACTGTTCACATTTTGCTTCCATGAACTGAATTGCTTAATTTATCTTGCTCAGCTTTATGAGAGAACAACTTGTTCTTTAAGGAAAATTTTAAAAGATTAAAGCTGAACATAGAAAAAAGACCTTTCTTCCAAATCTCCACTCACTTTCATTTTATTCCTGTCATTCCATCTTATCTTGATGTCCTGGAAACTGTAATTTACAAGTAAACTAGCTCACATTCACCCCACATAATGTAGAAAGGAAAATGAGAGAGAAACACAAACACTCACACACAAATATACCAAACCAGTGAAGAAAATATGACACTGAACTTTCTTCAAATAGTCATGAGGACATAGCAGATATTTTATAATTTTATAAATCTCTTTCTCCACTACTCATCCCATGTTCTTTTTCCATAAAATATATGTTAAGTGATTCATCAGTGTGTCTTTCTTTCTTTCTTTATTCACTTGCTATCTTACTCACCAAGAAAACGTAGAAGACAACCCATGATTTTAAAGTTCAACAAGCAGGGAAAACACGTGCGTGTAAAATATAAGTATTTATTCCAGTGAATACAATTCCTC
>ML110930.1:0-41339 GCA_003697995.1 Taxidea taxus jeffersonii | reverse complement strand
AAACAATCTGTCTTTTGTCTTCTTCTACCAGAATAGGATGCTCAGCTAGGGAGGGCTCAACTTTGATTATTTGCAACTGACAGATTGTGCATTCATTAGTGACAGTAGCATCATTAGTCTTCACAAGGAAGAACCGAGAGTCTTAAGTCTAGAGACTTAAGATAGTATAGATCCCTGCTAGGAGCCCTGAGGTAACTAGAAGAGAGGTTAGGACCCACAGAGCTGGTCATTTTGTGCACTAGACTATTGAAAATGTCTTCTACGGGGAACCCTTATGAGGAATATTCATTTGGGACACAAATATCCGACTCTTCAAACTTTCTTTTCACCAGTCTTCCAGTTGTGCCCCCAACCCAAGTCCCTGGTCATCTGACCAAATCCCTAATCACTACCCAAGAATCAGTGAGTTTCAAACCAAAAGAAAAATCCCCTTCCAGGGGCACCTGGATGGCTCAGTGGGTTAAAGCCTCTGCCTTCGGCTCAGGTCATGATCCCAGGGTCCTGGAATCAAGCCCCCACATTGGGCTCTGCTCGGCAGGGAGCCTGCTTCCCCCTCTCTGTCTGCCTCTCTGCTTACTTGTGATCTCTGTCTGTCAAATAAATAAATAAAATCTTTAAAAAAAAAAAAATCCCCTTCCAGATATGTGGAGAAGCAGAAGAAACTCTCAGTGTTTTTTACTTGGAGAATTTTGCTTCCCCAATATCCCTCAGAGCCTGGACGGGTACTCTAATATATAATACATTGTATATGGGATACGATATGTCATACATGGTATGTAATATCATATAATATAAACATGTTTCCACAGCCTGGGACTCACTAGTGCCAGCACACCATGACCTACTCATCAGCTGACCCTAGGGAATGCCCCATGAGGAAGAGCATAGGCTGAAAGATGGCAAAGGAGGGGGTGCCCGGGCACTGTGAGCCACCTGTTCTTAGTATCTTTGTCCTCAGGACCGGCACTAGCCACCTGATGATGGGATGCTACCATGCAGACCCTCGTAACAGCAAGTTCACAATATATTTTCTACCCCAATCAAAAGACTTCATGCACTTTTCTGTCACTTTTAACCAGATGATTCATATGAGTACCTAAAAAGGACTGGACTTCGGATAGTTCATGTAGCTTTGCAGGTTATGATAGTCAGAACTTACTATTGTACTAAAATTAATAGTTTTTCATGTAATAAGATAATCTGAAGTTTAGTCTAATAGTTATGATTGCCTTATTTAATTCTAATATTCACCATCAAATACATTATCCTTTTAAGATAGTTCTCAGATCTAGATTTTTTTTATTGTTTATCTAAACATTATTTTCTGTCATATGTTACACCTTCATTTAAATTTAGTTGAAAGAAAGAGAGAGAGAAAGAAAGAAAGAAAAAGTAAAGGGAGGGAGGGAGGGAGAGAGAGAGAAAGAGAGAGCAAGAGAAAGAGAGAGCGGGGGAGGAAGGAAGGAAAGGGAAGGAAGGGAAGGGAAGGGAAGGAAAAAGGAAAGGAGAGAGAGAGGAAGGAAGAAATTTGTGTATTTCTATTCCAGCCATTGCATTCTCCTTTTTACCATTTTTGTGTTCTGATCAGATGCTATTAAGCATGTGCCAAGAGTTGTTTTTTGTATTAAGTATTCTCATCAATATTGATTTGATTTTGGCAATTCAGCTACTTAACCAGCACAGTGAGATTGTGTGAAATAGCACTTTATCTTTTATGGAGTACTTCACACGCGTGATCTCAGTTAGATT
Organism: Taxidea taxus jeffersonii; assembly: GCA_003697995.1. NCBI lineage: Eukaryota > Metazoa > Chordata > Mammalia > Carnivora > Mustelidae > Taxidea > Taxidea taxus. Next base: position 39,590 of record ML110930.1, on the reverse strand, counting down.
CACAATAGATTTAGGAGGCAAGGTGAGCAGAGAAGGTATTTATTCTTTCTTTCATTCACTAATTTTCTTAATTTCTTGACTTCTTTTATTAGTAGACTTTTTCAAGCAATTTTAGGTTTACAGAAAAAGTAAGCAAATAGTTCACAGGCTTCACCATAGCCTCACTCTTTCATGTACAGTGTCCCCTATTACTAACATCTTGCATTAATGTGGTAAGCTTGTTATAATTAATGAATCAGTATTAACAGATTATTATTAGCTTTTGTGTCTCAGTCTGCTTGGGTTGACATGCATAGGCTCTGCAGCTTAAACAAAAGAAATAAATTATCTCCCAGTCTGAAGGGTGGAAGTCTGAGATCAGGATTTTAGCATGGTCAGTTCCTAGTAAAGTTCTCTTCCAGGTTGCAGAAAGATGACTTCTCACTGTGTCCTCATGTGGTAGAGAGAAAGAAAGAGAGCTCTCAGAGTTCTCTGGTGTCTCTTCTAGGGGCACTAATCTACCATATCAAAGTCCCACCTTTATGGCCTCATTTAACCTTAATTATTTCCTTATAAACCCTATCTCCAAATACAGTCAGATTGGGCATTAAGACTTTAACCTATGAATTTTGGGATGGACACGGACTGTCAGTCCATAACATCAAGTAGCCATCATTACAGAATCCTAAAGAATAGTTTCATCACCAGAAAAGTCCTCTGTGCTCTGCCTGTGTATCCCTCCCCCTCTAATAACCCTTGGAAACCACTGATATTACTGCCTCCATAGTTTTTCTTTTCCAGAATGTCCTATAGCTGGAATCATACAATATGCAGCCTTCTCAGACTTCTTTCATTTAGAAATATATATTCAAGCTTCCTCCATGTCTTTTGGTGGCTTGGTTGCTCATTTCTTTTCAGCATGGAACAGTATGGCATTGCTTGGGTGTTATCTTGTGACTGCCCAGGAGTCCTAGAAAGATGAACTTGTTATACAGAAGTATGATACAGTTGCGTTCGTGGCGTTCATGATCATGCAAAAAATAAGACTGTCAAAACTGAAGTAACAGAGGGAGCCACTTAAGCCTTAGGGATGGTGAGGGGGAGTACACTTTTAAAATAAGTATGAGATAAAATTGACAATACTTAAGTCTACTGAATGTAAAGGTAAAGAAGAATGAACATTTGAACCTGTATTTAAGCTTTTAAGTTGGAATGACTGATGGATGGTGTTGCCACTAACAAAGAAAAGAAATAATCTTGAGTTGAATTGAAATAATAAACTCATTTTCCTAAATATTGAACATGGGATGCCTTTAGAAATTTGTCAAGTGCTGTTTCAGTCAAGGTCCCAACACAAAATATATGGTATACTCGGAAAAAAAAAAAAAGAAAGAAAAGAAAGCTTCAAGAGACTTAAAGAAACTATTCCAAAAGTTTTGAGCAGTGTTAGAGGAAACCAGTAAGAAATGATGGGGGCATTCCAAGTCTAGAAATCAGAAGTAAGGCTCTACCACTGCCGGGCTTGAAGAGATAAGGGAAGACAATAATTTCCAACCCAATGAGACCTTTAGCTAAGCTATAGACAAGAGTAGCAACCATCAGTATAGGAACACAATCACTAACAACCTTCTGACTGAGAGGAAGTGTACCAAGAGATGAATATGCCCACCTTTCTTCGGCTCCTCTACAATCTCCTGCCAATGGCTTTCATCATTCAAACACAAATGGACATTAGAAGACAAGTGAGACTGTCCAGGTAGCCACAATGGTAGGCCTTCTGGGCCCCACATCAGGGTAAGGAAGGGGAAGGTGGGTCTGGAGAGCCAGAGATCTGGAGAATATCCTCCAATGAGACTATTCCAGAATATTCTAGATCAGAGATATAGCCAATCTAGAGATTACATTTAGGGATTTATCACCATGTAGGTAGCAATTAAAACAATAAAACAGAAATGAGGCCCATTTCACAAATTAGAAAACTTAATTCATAAATAATTAGTTCATAAAATTATGAATTATAATTATAGTAAATAATATGTTATAATTTATCATTATAATTTATATTATATAAGTTATGCATATAATTTATAAAGTTATTTGCCTAAAGCCTATTAACTAGTAAGCACTCCGATCTTCCGGATCCTAGACCACTTTCTTTCTTCCCTTCTTTTTTTTTTTTTTTAATTTTATTTATTTATTTGACAGACAGAGATCACAAGTAAGCAGAGAGGCAGGCAAAGAGAGAGAGGAGAAGCAGGCTTCCCGCTGAGCAGAGAGCCCGATGCAGGGCTGGATCCCAGGACCTTGGGATCATGACCTGAGCCCACTGAGCCACCCAGGCGCCCCCTTTCTTCCCTTCTTTGTACTAGTTATCTGACTCTAGCAATGAGAATAGGCAAGGACCATCAAACTTAGTGATGCAATCTTTTGTATTATGGATCAGAATTTTTTTTCTCCTCTATCTCAGTCTTTAGGGTTCAGATAGAGCTGAGCCTCTGTCCTAGCTTCAGAGTAGAGCACATGTCCCAGACGTGACTAATTAGAATATTCCATTTCTCTGGACATGATGATTGATTCAGGGATTGCCATATGTCCCAAATTATCCCAGTCAGAATAAATAGCTGGAAATGTTGGCAAAGAGGCTTTCTCCTGAGATTGCTATGGTTTTAAGACATGAGCCAAGTGTTGCTGATGGCCTTTTCTGCCACGACTGGGAAAAGTCTAAGATTAGAACCAATACACATATCAAAAAAGAAGAAAAAAGCGGAGGAAAGTTTCTACAGCCTGCAGTCCACAAAGCCAGTTTAACCTCTGTACTTTGCAGTTATGAAAAGAAAAAAATGTTAACGTCAGTTAATATTTCATGTAATGTCAGTTTGCGTTTGTTTCTGTCACTTGCAACTGAAAGAATGTAGGCTAATATATTAATGTTGACTTTCATATATATATAGAATTGGTTTAAAAATTTAATTTGAACTGGACCATTGAAGATCTTCTGTCAACCCAAAAATATGTAAGTTACTATTTTTTAAGCACTTGACATTAATGAGTGAGTACTATAATTATGATGTCAAGGAGATTATGAGCTCCCTGGATTATGATTTCAAGGAGAGATCCACATAGAAGTCTGAACCTAAATGAGCTATTCCTAAACTTCTGGGCCCTTTATTGAGGCCAATTTCATAATAAAAAAGAAAACGGAGGAAAATAAAAATATCTCTATAGAAAATATACATTTAAAATTTGATTAACTTTCTCCATTTTATTTTCATGCTTTTATTTTGGCAAGTCATGACTAGGAACCTCAAAATCTAAATAACATAAAGCAAAAAAATGGGGAAATAAAAATTCTATATCATTAAATATTACCTAGATTATTTAAAAATTCAAACTCACTAATGGCTCTCAGTTTTCCAGTTGCTCTTAATCAAAATGCAAATGGGGCTGAGTTGTTGATATATCATATTGTATGATTTATTAATTTATGTATAGACATAATTCAGGACATTTGAAATTGTAATGGAAGGCCTGATATAGCCATTTCTCGTGACAGCAAAATTACCCCAGGTTATAGAAATGTCTTTTCAATTTGCAGTGTAAGGTTATTTCAACATTATAAAAATAGAATTTAATTGAATTTGGGTAGAATTATTTCCAATAAATGTAGAGGTGATTTCAAGATTTTGGGGGAAAGGGGACAAAGCAAGTATTTCTTCCAAGATGTTTTCCTTCCAGCCCTAACAGTGACAACATGAGTCTGCCCTCTGCAAATTGTGTCATCTGGTCCTCACCAGAAGCGGCCCCTTACTATGTGGCTCCCATTGGTCCAAGACAGGCCTGGCCTCCTCCCTTTCACACCAATTTTCTGGTTTGAGTGCACGTGCTCTGAGGCGTATAAACCTCTTTACTTCCCTTATTAAGACATTGACATAAGTGTCCCTGGAGGAGTGAAGAAAGACTTCAAAATTGAAATGAACCACCCTCGGGGTTTAATGTTCTTGTCGTGTAGGGTTTCTTCTTTTCTTTCTTGTGTTCTTTTCTCCTTTCTTTTTATTTTGATAAAGACTATAACAGCAGGGAATATACAGACCCTGAAATCGCTAGAAAATGAAATGTTTCCGCAGCACTGAGACGCATTTAGTGCTAAGACAGAAATTTAGGTCCTTCTATTGTTCTTTTGTAAGGAGGAGTTAAAAAAAAAAAAAAACAGATGAAATAGAAATAATTTCAGAGTGATGGGAGAGCACCATGCTTCGGGACATGCTGCTCTCTTATCATTTTCAGGGTGTTTGGTGATAAAAGAAAGTGAAGAAAAAGGGAAAATTTCCTAATCAGAGTTCCAACAGCCAAGTGGATCAACCAGAGAAAATGAAGGTCAGTCTTTTACTCATTAAAGTGACTTTTCAAAAGGAGAGATTTCAGAATCAGCGACACGGAGTGCCTGTTGCTAAATTCATTGTTGAATGTTCTTGCAACTTCTTGTTTTATGTACTCTTCTCTATTTTCTTCTTCTGTGGCATAGCTATATAATATGCACATACATGTACATACATAGGAACATGCCCATAACTGTGTCTTTCTTTTTACTTTGATGTTTAAATTTAGATTGCTGGTATTTCATTGTTCTGGAAAATCACATTCAAAAGAAATATAGAGGTTTCTTAATTCAAAAAAAAAAAACTGCAATGAACAGTTCAATGCACATATGTATTTAATCCAAAAAATAAAATAGAATAAACTCTACTTTTTATACATGTGTTCTTTTTATTCTTACAAAGTTCTTCATTTGATTTTTTCAGATGATAGCAGTATTATGTGACTATTGTAAACAAGTGAAATGATATACTATAATATAATATAAATATGTAGAAATGTATACACTCCCACCCCCCACCATCTTACCCCACTGAGTTATCCATGCAATGCCTTTGGATAAACCTTCCATGCTGCTAAATTCATTGATCCTAGATGGGTATATATATGGAGAATCAATGGTGATTTTAATGAAAAATAATCATTACATTTTTTGTTAATTTCCCTTTTCACTTTGAAGATAGAAATTAATGTAAGATTTAAGTTATATATTTTTAAACTTTTTAAATATAAAATTGCAAAGATCTACAAAAGCAGACATATTAGTGCAGTGAACACCCATGAACCCATCACACACCTTAAACAGTAATCAGCTGATGAATATTTTTAACCTCAATCTTCCCCATCAATTATACTGAAGCAAATTTAAACATCATATGACTTCATCCACAGATGTTTAAGATGTAACTCTAGATGATGATTTTTTAACATGAACATAATATTTCTAAACAATCTAAAAAAATATGCAGTTTCCAAACATCCAGTTTTCTTAAGACATATTTTTCTTGTTCATTACTTTGTTTGAATTAGGATCCAAACAAGACCTGAATATTGCAATAGATCAATATGTTCCTTATGTCTTCCATAATCCATATGAGACCCTTCTTTCTCCCTCCCTCTCTATCTCTAAAGTTAATTGGGGGGGGAGGCAGGTTGTTAGTCTTACAGAGTCTCTCACAATCTGTATTTTTTGTCAAGGATAACTCATAGGTAAGATTGTGTATTTCCCCAAGAGGCACACATCTGGGGATCTTTTTTTATGATATTAGCAGCCATTAGAGACTATTGCCCACTTCCATTGATCCATTAATGGTTACTAAATTGTTACAGTCTGATGATATCATTTCTTCTTGATTTATGACCTGAAATATTTCTATAGAAAAAGAAAAAGCCTCTTATCAATAACTTGGTCCCTCGGAGGAATAAATTGTACAGGAAAGAGAGGACAAATTGTTAACACTTATCCTTTATTTACCTTCTTTCAAAATACTGAGTAAGGTCTCTATAGCCTCCAGAGATGACCAATGATTTCTAAATATCAATATGAATTTATGGATTCAAGCATATTTGGTATGTCTTAGTCCATCCTGTGCTTACTGTCCATGCTGTTTAAATTGACATATCTCTTGCCACTTCATAGCTCTTTGGACCCAACTCTAGTAGTCTTTGATAACTATCTTACCCTCAAATGACAAGATACATCAGGTTTGGATTATGCATTACCTATCACAAATCAGGAATTACCCATTTTGCCAAGAATCCCTTCATGAGAAATGGTAGTTAAAATGACATATTTCAGGACGCCTGGGTGGCTCAGTTGGTTAAGCAGCTGCCTTCGGCTCAGGTCATGATCCCAGCGTCCTGGGATCGAGTCCCACATCGGGCTCCTTGCTCATCAGTGAGCCTGCTTCTCCCTCTGCCTCTGCCTGCCACTCTGTCTGCCTGTGCTCTCTCCTGCGCTCTCTCTCTGTCTGACAAAATAAATAAATAAAATCTTTAAAAAAAAAAGACGACATATTTCTAGGGAATAGATTACTACCTGTGCATTACTGGGTCAAATGACCTGTATGTCTTTATTTTTAATGGATAATCAGAACACCATTAAAAATAATAATAGTTATTCATTGCTACTATTTTGTCACTGCCCCAAGCTTTCTTCTAGCCTAGTGTAATACGTCTAGGAAATATAATTTTGTGCATGAATAATCTTATATATAGAAAACCCTAAACACTTTACCAAAAACTGTATGATTCTGATGTCGATTCTATTGTGTCTTTTTCCACATCACCAAGCAACTAACTCAATTCTGACACTATCTGGAGATAGCATCAGATCGTACAGTTTATGGTCTACAAGATGCCCACCTCAGAGACCAAAAAAGGCCAGGTTATCACCTATGCTTCTCACTAATTGGCTTTAGACCAAACTGGCTCACTTCTTGGATTCAGTTAACTTGGTAGAGTCACTCACTGAATTCAGAGAAACATTTTACTTACTAGATTATGTTATAAAAAGATAAAATGAACAAATTGTCAGATGGAGGAGAAGCATAGAGCAAGGTATGCGGGAAGGGGCCCAGAACTTCCCTGCTTTTTGAGCGTACCAAACTCCCCAAATCTCCATGCATTCACCAACTCAGAGACTCTCTGTACCCTGCCGTATTGAGTTGTAATGGAGTCTTCCGAACACTGGCATGGTTGATTAAATCATTGGCCTTTGGCAATTGATTCAACCTCCAGCCGCTCTCCCCTCTCTGGAGACAGAGGGAAGGAAGAACTCAAAGTTCTAACTCTGCAGCTACACAGTTGGTCTCCCTGGCAATCTGCCCCCTTGTTTAGAAACTTCAATAAGTCACCTCATTAACATAAACTCAGGTGTGGTTGAAATGGGTTTGTTATGAATATCAAAACACACCTTTACCTCTCTCATCACTTCAGATATTCCAAAGGTTTTAGGAGCTCTGTGACAGGCAAGGAGATAAAGGCCAAATATGTATTTCTTACTATAAATAAAAATATCATAACTGTTAAAACTAATAAATGAATTCAGGAGAGTTGTAAGACACAAAATCAATATACAAAAGGCAGTTATATTTTTGTACATTAACAAAAAACTCTCAGAAAGAGAAATTAAGAAAATCTCATTTACAATAGCATCAAAACCAATAAAATACGGAATAAATTTAACCATGGAGATGAAAACTGTGTACACTAAAAAGTATAAAATTTAATTACAGAAATTGAAGAAGGCACAAATAAATGGAAAGATGTTCCATGTTCACAGGTTGAAAGAATTAATATTAGAAAAATGTTAATACTATCCAAAAGAATCTATAGATTCAATGTAATGTCTATCAGAATCCCAATGTCATTTTTCACAGAAATAGAAAAAAATAATCCTAAAATGTTTATGGAACCACAAAAGGTTCCAAATGCCCAAAGCAATTTTGAGAAAGGAGAACAAAGCTGGAAACATCACACTTCCTGATTTCAAAGCTATAGTAAACAGAACAATATGGTTTTGGCATAAAAACATACACATAGTTCAATGGATCAGAACAGAGAGCCCAGAAATAAATCCATGCATGTATGGTCAAATCATTTTTGACAAAGGAGCCAAGGATATACAATAAAGGGTAAAGGATCATCTCTTCAGTAAATGGTGTTGAGAAAACTGGATATCCATGTGAAAAGAATGAAACTGGGCCCCTTTTTTACACCAGACATAAAAGTCAACTCAAAATAGATTAAAGAGGGGCTCCTGGATGGCTCAGTCAGTTAGGTATCCAACTCTTTATTTCAACTCAGGTCATGATCTCAGAGTCATGAGATCAAGCCCTGCATTGGGCTCTGTGCTTAACAGAGAGTCGGCTTGAGATTATTTCCCACTGTCTCTCCCTCTGCTTGGGAGTACATGTGCACACTTGCTCTCTCTCTCTCTTTTTAAAATAAATAAACTTTTAAAAAACAATTAAAACTAGAATAACCATATAATCCAGCAATGCCACTTCTGAGCATATATCCGAAGGAAACAAAATCACTCTCTCAAAGAGGTATCTGTACTCTCATGTTCAACACAACATTATTTATAATAGCCAAGTTACAGAAACAACTTAAGTGTCCAACAGTGGATAAATGAATAAAGAAAACATGGTATATATACGCACAAGGGAATATTATTCAGCTTTTAAAAAGAAGGAAGTCCTGCAACTGGCAACAACATGAATGAAACTGAAGGACATTATGCTAAGTGAAATAAGCGAGACAAGGACAATTACTGCATTGTATCACTTACATGTAGAATCTTTTAAAAAAAAAGTGATCTCATAAAAACAGAGAGTAGAATGGTGGCTGCCAACTGAGATTGAGAGATGGAAAATAGGGAGAGGCTGGTAAAAGGATATACACTTTTTTTTTAAGATTTTATTCATTTATTTGACAGACAGAGATTACAAGTGGGCAGAGAGGCAGGTAGAGGGAGAGGAGCAAGCAGGCTCCATGCTGAGCAGAGAGCCCGATGCAGGGCTTGATCCCAGGATCCTGGGATCATGACCTGAGCTGAAGGCAGAGGCTTTAACCCACTGAGCCACCCAAGCACCCCAAGGATATACACTTTAAGTGGTAAAACAAATATACAACATAGTAACTAAAACTGGTAATACAGTATTCTTTTTTCTCCCAATTTTATTAAGATATAACTGACATATAACATGTATTCATTTAAGGTGTACAACATAATGACTTGATATATGTGTATATCAAGAAATGATTACTACTGTAAGTTTAGTTAACATCCAATACCTCACATAGTTAGAATTTTTTCCGTGTAATGAGAACTTTTAAGATCTACTCTCAGCAAAATTTCAAACATACAATACAGTCTTATTAACTATAATCACCATGCTGTATACTACATCCTCAGAACATACTTACAATGGGAAATTTGTTCTTTTTGGCCCCCCACCTGGCAACCACCAATCTATTCTCTGTATCTACAAGTTCAGATTTTGTAGATTCCATATATGAGGGATATCATGTAGCATTTGTCTTTCTCAGATAATGCTCTATTCTATGATAGAAATTTGTTAAAATATTAAAACTTCAGTGTTACCACACACACTAAAAGATATATGTGTGAGGTGATAAATGTGTTAACTAACTGGATGTTGGGAGCCCTTTCACAATATATGCATATATCAAATTGTCACATTGTTTACTTTATTATAATTTTTATTTGTCAATTATACATCAATAAAGCTGAAAAATAAAGTAGAATGCAGTCCTTTGGGCAATAAAAAATAATACAGTGGGAAAATTCCTTCAAACTTCTAAAGAAAAACATTTCCTAACTAGAATACCACCCCCAGCCAAACTCAGATCAAGACAGAGAACTAATAAAGACAAATGAGGTCTCAAATACTTTACCTTGTTTGTACACTTTCTCTGAAATCTACTAGAGGATACACTCCAGAAAAATGAGGGCACAAACTAAGAAAAAGGAAGAAATGGAATATAGGAAGAAGAAAACCCCACACTGAAGAGAGGGGCAAGAATCCCAAGAGATGAAGAGAAATACTCAGGATGGAAGCTCTGACCTGCACGCAAGTCAAGCAGGCCACATATATTCAGCTCAGAAGGTTCTGGCAGAGATTTCCTCAAGAAGATAAAAGTGAGAGAACAGTTCATCAGCTCGAAGTTCTTAGAACAAGCTTCAAACTCTCGTGCCTTTCCTGTGTCACTGGGTTGTCTAGATATTCAGGTTATTAATTCCATATACCATGAAATTTAGACGAATGATGACAAATTTAGACAAATTTGAGGTGAAATTATTGACAAGGATCAAAAAAATTAAGCAAATAAAAACAAGATTATTATCTACAGAGAAAAAAATACATGCTGACAGGAAAAGTAAGAATTAATTAGTACATGGTTCATCTGTGATTAGCATTTACCTTGATAACACCATGATACTATAAACACCAAATATTGATGTAGTCAAAATTGTGATCCCACCAGGTTGGGAGGATGAAGCAATGTAAAGAATATATGAGTGTGGGGATAGCAGAGGTCGATAAAGGAGAGCTACATCTTCATCTTCTCTAGGGAGAGGCAGATAACTTAAGCTGAAAGTCAGAACTAGCAAGAAAATCATGGAATTTAGAGATTCCATTATTTAAAATTGATTTAAATTTTATGATTTAAAATTTAAATGATTAAAATTTAAAATTGATTTTAAAATTGATTTTAAATTTTAAAATCAGCTAAAAGAAAGGGAAGAGAAATCTGGGAAGAAAAATCTGGGGGAGGACAGAGAAAATTGCTAACTCATAACATCCAACTATCTAGGTCTTTAAGTGTATAAGAAAATAAAAATCACTTTTATGAAAATGGGCTTAGTAAACTGCATTTTAAAATTGGGATTTCCCAAATGAGATAACACTTCTTCAGAGCTTACTTCCATTATTTATTTCATCATGAAATCTTATCATTAGTGGAGGCTCTCCTACTTTCATTAAAGGAAGATTTTCTTCATTAAAGAAAATTTATTAAAGAATTAGTACAATTCACCCATTTATTTATTCATTCAATATCTATTGAGGGGTGCCTGGGTGGCTCAGTTGTTAAGTGTCTGCCTTCAGCTCAGGTCATGATCCCAGAGTCCTGGGATCGAGCCCCGCATCAGGCTCCCTGCTCAGCGGGAAGCCTGCTTCTCCCTCTTCCACTGCCCCTGTTTGCGTTCCCTCTCTCGCTGTTTCTCTCTTTCTGCCAATTAAATAAATAAAATCTTTAAAAATAAGTAAATAGATAAAAAAATAAATATCTATTGAGGCATATTTGTCTTAAAGGTCTTCACAATACCTCAGGGGAACACTAAACCTAAAATCTTTGGCTTCTATAGAAAAAGAAATAGAAAGTGCTATTACAGTAGGACAGAGATTGACCTGCTTGAGAGCATCTCAGAAAGCTTCACAGGGATATTTTATCTAAGTCTGAAGGAGAGAGGATGTAGGCTTTTATTTAAATTAAATGTAAATTTAAATCCACAAGATATGTAGATTTGTATCATAATTCAGTATACTGTGTGTTATAGAGTGCGTCTTTGTTTGGATCACTCTACCAGGGGTTATAGGAAATGTGAACATGAATAAGGATAAGGTCGTTACACTCACGAGGTACAAAATGTAAGGAGAAGTAAGGTAAGCACTGACATAAAAATTCAGAGTCGTCGCAGGTGAGGAATCTGGAGTTTGGAGAAAGTGACTTTTAGGTGGTGAGACCTGCTTCAATGAATGTCTGTTCCACTGAATTATAGGACAAGGACACTTGCTTTACCCATTTACTCAGTTTTTCATTCATTCAACTGGAATTATTGAGCACCAACTAGACAGACACTGGCTAGGTATTGGGTACACAAGGTGAACATAAGCATAAGTGAGGGAACAGGTCACAAAACCGGTTCAGAGAAATGAGAAGAGCCCAGGAAGGTGGGTTTATAGGAGGGAACAAGGTGAGGAATGGGCAGGAGGAGAGGAGAGGTAGAACAGGGAAGTGAGTCATAAAAATGAAGGGAGGAAGGGTAGGCTGTTTGATAATCCTACCTTTCTTGACTTATTTTTCCCAATGCCCTCTAATCTCTAAATTATTGACTGTCTGCTTCTGGCATCTTTAAAGTATTCTGTGTTTTTTGTTTGTTTGTTTGTTTTTTGGGGGGGTGTTTTGTTTTTTTTTTCCAGTGGGCAGCAAAGCAAGGTTTATCGAGCAATAGCAAAGCGATAGTACAAAACTCCCAAGGAGGGAAAGGACCCAAGGGGGTTGCCTAAAGCCCTTTTTTTAAAGATTTTTATTTCTTTATTTGGCAGACAGAGAGACAGAGAGGGAACACAAAATGGGGAGTGGGGAAGGGAGGGAGAAGTAGGCTTCCCACCGAGCAGGAAGCCCAGCACAGGGCTCGATCCCAGGACCCCAGGATCATGACCTGAGCTGAAGGCAGACAGTTAACCGACTGAGTCACCCAGGGGCCCCTCTTTAAAGTGTTTTTAAAGAACAATTCAAATTCTTAAACTGAAGCCCCGCAGAAATAAGGTTTTACAGCTGGAGCATTTGCCGCCCGCGTGGTGTTAGAAGGATTATTTCACTGTGCCCTAGAGTGGAGAAGAAACCCTTCCCAGCCCCCAGGACTGTGAATCATTGAGTGCTATTCTGCTACTCCTCTGCTGGTGCCTTCATTCCCTCGAAGGATGGAAATTGACAGTTCAATGTTTCAAGGTTCATCTGTGTTGTAGCATATCTCAGCACTCTGTTCCTTTCTATGGCAAATAATATTCCGTTGTATGGATATACTACATATTGTCTATCCATTCATCTGTGGATGGACATTTGGGCTGCTTTTAGCTTTTTGTTGTTGTGAACAGTGCTCAGAATGTTCATGTACAAGCTTCCCTAGAGCTAGAAATCAGATGGATGATGCCAGGGACTGGGGGAAGGGGTGGGGAGTGATGCCTGAATGCACCCAGGCTTTCCTTTTTGGGTGATAAAATTTTTCTAAGATTGACCATGGGATTGCATAACATTATGAATATACTTCATGCCACTGAATTGTGCACATAGTCACTGTTACATTAGGTGTAATTTACAATGAAAAATGAAGGAGCAGCTCACTTCTTCATCTCTATCAGAAGTACCATTTCCCTTCTCGCTTCTACCACCTGTCACTTGCCCGGCAACTTCCTCCTCCCCACCGTTGTGAAAGTAAAGCTTGGGCTCTGGTCGGCACTGGAGCTGTGTTTAAAACCACAGGTAGAAATGTGCAAACCAACCAACTTGACAGCAGGGCTTACCTGGCCTGGATAGTCCACAGAAAATCACCTTGGAAAACCCACTCAATCCCATTTCCAGATTTGTTCTTGTTCATCTTTCTTCACTTTGCTGAAATCATCCACAATTTCTGTTAAAACTGTTCTTCAGGGTGCCTGGGTGATTCAGCCAGCTAAATGTCTCATTCTTGATTTCACCCAGGTTATGGGATCAAGCCCTGCCACAGACTCCCTGCTCAGCAGGAGTCTGCTTCTCTCCCTCTCCCTCTGCCCTTTCCCCTACTCATGCTCTCTCTCTCTCTTCCTCTCTCAAATAAATAAGAATAAAAAAAAAGAAGAAGAAAGAAAAGAAAAGAACTATTCCTCAAATACAGCTAACTGTAATCTCATTCCAGCTCACTCCCTACCTTTGACATCAGGCACACACACATATCCCACACTTGGAGCCCTTCATGCTTCCTTTCTCCTTGCTTTGGGAATAGGAAGTTATCTACGCAGCTCTGTGAGCTACGACATGCACAGATCTTCATCCGGGGAGAAGCTAGGCAGAGAGTCCAGCAGCAAGATTCTTTTTTTTTTTTTTAAGATTTTATTTATTTATTTGACAGAGAGATCACAAGTAGGCAGAGAGGATGCAGAGAGAGAGGAGGAAGCAGGCTCCCTGCTGAGCAGAGAGCCCAATGTGGGGCTCGATCCCAGGACCCCAGGACCCCAGGCGACCCCAGCAGCAAGATTCTTAAGGCTGAGTGATTTCACACATGTTGGCAGCAGAAGAAGACAGAGATCCGCTTTCCTAGGTTATCAGGAGTTAATAGTACATCAGACGTGGCAACTAGGTGTGGGGCTCCTCCCCACCTTACCCCCACCTTACCCTCATCTCTAGTTTCCTTGAGAAAAATGACAGTAAAACCTTTCTGTTAGCTCTGTGTTTCTCAATGTTTGCTCTTATCTGCTGATTGGATGAGACTTATTTTGTTTCTGAGGAGGTGTGGTTTTTGTTTTTTTTGTTTTGTTTTTTAACCATCATGAGTAAAACTTCTCACTGTGTCTAATAATTAGAACAAAACTAGTGATAAGAATTATAAAAGATGGCTGCCTGGGTGGCTCATTGGGTTAAAGCCTCTGCCCTCGGCTCATGTCATGATCCCAGAGTCCTGGGGTCAACCACCGCATCAGACTCTCTGCTCAGCAGGGAGCCAGCTTCCCCTCCTCTTTCTCTGCCTGCTTCTCTGCCTACTTGTGATCTCTGTCTGTCAAATAAATAAATAGAATCTTTTTTAAAAATTATAAAAGAATTTTAGGAACTTCACATTGATGAATAGGTAGATGATTTACAGTTATCTGCTAAACACATATAAATAAAATCAGGTTAAAATGAATATCTAGGGTACATTTACAAGACACATGATATATTCTAAAACAGAAATGGGTGGCCCCAACATTAGGTTTTATTAGGCATTTGTGTGTCTGCAAGGGAGAAGAGAGGTGATCATTGCTTTATAAACTCACAAATTACTTAGGTTGGTCCTTTTGGTAGAAAATTCTGTCATTAGGAATTACAATAAAGTATTTAGAAAATTTAAATTTAGTGAAGCACAAATGTAAATGGTCAGAATCCTCAAACAAGGTTTATTTCCCCTTATCGCTACAGAAAACCTAAGAACACTTGGTAAGATTTGTTTGGCTATCCCTCCCCACCATTTTTTTTAATTTTTAATTTTTTATTAACATATAATGTATTATTATCCCCAGGGGTACAGGTCTGTGAATCACCGGGTTTACACACTTCACAGCATTCACCATAGCACATACCCTCCCCAATGTCTATAACCCCACCACCCTCTCCCTCCACCCCTCCCCCCAGCAACCCTCAGTTTGTTTTGTGAGATTAAAAGTCTCTTATAGCTTCTCTCCCTCCCAATCCCATCTTGTTTCATTTTTCCGTCCCTACCCCTAAGCCCCCCACACTGCCTCTCAAATTCTTCATATCAAGGAGATCATAGGATAATTGTCTATCTCTGATTGACTTATTTCGCTAAGCATAATACCCTCTAGTTCCATCCACAACATGGCAAAAGGCAAGATTTCATTTCTTTTGATGGCTGCAGAGTATTCCATTTTATTTATATATATATGTATGTATATATATATACATACATATATACCACCTCTTCCTTATCCATTCATCTGTTGATGGACATCTAGGTTCTTGCCATAGTTTGGCTATTGTAGACATTGCTGCTATAAACATTCGGGTGCACATGCCCCTTCGGATCACTATGTTTGTATCATTAGGGTAAATACCCAGTAGTGCAATTGCTGGGTCATAGGGTAGCTCTATTTTTAGCTTTTTGAGGAACCTCCATGCTGTTTTCCAGAGTGGCTGCACCAGCTTGCATTCCCACCAACAGTGTAGGAGGGTTCCCCTTTCTCCACATCTTCACCAGCATCTGTCATTCCCTGACTTGTTAATTTTAGCCATTCTGACTGATGTGAGGTGGTATCTCATTGTGGTTTTGATTTGTATTTCCCTGATGCCCAGTGATATGGAGCACTTTTTCATGTGTCTCTTGGCTATCTGGATGTCTTCTTTGCAGGAATGTCTATTCATGTCCTCTGCCCATTTCTTGATTGGATTATTTGTTCTTTGGGTGTTTGAGTTTGATAAGTTCCTTATAGATTTTGGATACTAGCCCTTTATCTGATATGTCATTTGCAAATATCTTCTCTCATTCTGTCAGTTGTCTTTTGGTTTTGTTAACTGTTTCCTTTGCTGTGCAAAAGCTTTTGATCTTGATGAAGTCCCAATAGTTCATTTTTGCCCTTGCTTCCCTTGCCTTTGGCGATGTTCCTAGGAAGAAGTTGCTGCAGCTGAGGTCAAAGAGGTTGCTGCCTGTGTTCTCCGCAAAGATTTTGATGGATTCCTTTCTCACATTGAGGTCCTTCATCCATTTTGAGCCTATTTTCGTGTGTGGTGTAAGGAAATGGTCCAGTTTCATTTTTCTGCATGTGGCTGTCCAATTTTCCCAACACCATTTGTTGAAGAGGTTGTCTTTTTTCCATTGGACATTCTTTCCTGCTTTGTTGAAGATTGGTTGACCATAGATTTGAGGGTCCCTTTCTGGGCTCTCTATTCTGTTCCATTGATCTATGTCTCTGTTTTTGTGCCAGTACCATACTGTCGATGATGACAGCTTTGTAATAGAGCTTGAAGTCTGGTTTTGGCTTTCTTATTCAATATTCCTCTGGCTATTCAAGGTCTTTTCTGTATTGTCTGTTCCATTTCTTTGAAAAAAAAAATGATGTTATTTTGAAAGGGATTGCATTAAATGTGTAGATTGCTTTAGGTAGTATAGACATTTTCACAATATTTGTTCTTCCAATCCAGGAGCATGGAACATTTTTCCATTTCTTTGTGCCTTCCTCAATTTCTTGCATGAGTACTTTATAGTTTTCTGAGTGTAGATTCTTTGCCTCTTTGGTTAGGTTTATTCCTACGTATCTTATGGTTTTGGGTGGAATTGTAAATGGGATTGACTGCTTAATTTCTCTTTCTTCTGTCTTGTTGTTGGTGTAAAGAAATGCAACTGATTTCTGTGCATTGATTTTATATCCTGACACTTTACTGAATTCCTGTACAAGCTCTAGCAGTTTTGGAGTGGAGCCTTTTGGGTTTTGCACATAAAGTATCATATCATCAGCAAAGAGTGATAGTTTCACTTCTTCTTTGCTGATTTGGATGCCTTTAATTTCTTTTTGTTGTCTGATTGCTGAGGCTAGGACTTTTAGTACCATGTTGAATAGCAGTGGTGATAATGGGCATCCCTGCCATGTTCCTGACCTTAGCAGAGAAGCTCTCAGTTTTTCTACAGTGAGAATAATATTTGCTGTGGGTTTTTCATAGATGGCTTTGATAATATTGAGGTATGTACCCTCTATCCCTACACTTTGAAGAGTTTTGATCAAGAATGAATGTTGTACTTTGTCACATGATTTTTCAGCATCTATTGAGAGTATCATATGGTTCTTATTCTTTCTTTTATTAATGTACTGTATCATATTAATTGATTTATGGATGTTGGACCAAACTTGCAGCCCAGGAATAAATCCCACTTGGTGGTGGTGAATGATCCATTTAATGTACTGTTAGATCCTATTGGCTAGTATTTTGATGAAAATTTTCACATCTGTGTTCATCAAGGATATTGCTCTGTAATTCTCTTTTTTGATGGAGACTTTGGTTTTGGGACCAAGATAATTCTAGCCTCATAAAATGAGTTTGGAAGTTTTCCTTCCATTTTTATTTTCTGGAACAGTTTCAGGAAAATAGGAATTAATTCTTCTTTAACTGTTTGATAGAATTCGCCTGGGAAGCCGTCTGGCCCTGGGCTTTTGTTTGTTTGGAGATTTTTGATGACTGTTTCAACCTCCTTACTGGTTATGTGTCTGTTTAGGTTTTCTATTTCTTCCTGGTTCAGTTTTGGCAGTTTGTATGTCTCTAGGAAAGCATCCATTTCTTCCAGATTCTCAAATTTGTTGACGTAAAGTTGCTCATAATATGTTCTTATATTGTTTGTATTTCCTGGTGTTGGTTGTGACCTCTCCTCTTTCATTCATGATTTTGTTTATTTGGGTCCTTTCTCTTTTCTTTGTGATAAGTCTGGCCAGGGGTTTATCAATCTTATTAACTCTTTCAAAGAACCAGCTCCTAGTTTCATTGATTTGTTCTATTGTTATTTTGGTCTCTATTTCATTGATTTCTGCTCTGATCTTTATTATTTCTCTTCTCCTGCTGGGTTTAGGCTTTCTTTGTTGTTCTTTCTCCAACTCCTTTAGGTGTAGGGTTAGGTTGTGTATTTGAGACCTTTTTTGTTTCTTGAGAAAGGCTTGTATCGCTATATATTTTCCTCTCGGGACTGCCTTTGCTGTGTCCCACAGATTTTGAACTGTTGTGTCTTCCTTCTCATTTGTTTCCATGATTTTTTTCTATTCTTCTTTAATTTCCTAGTTGACCCATTCATTCTTTAAAATGATGCTCTTTAATCTCCATGTATTTGGGTTCTTTCCAAATTTCCTCTTGTGATTGAGTTCTAGCTTCAGAGCATTGTGGTCTGAAAATATTCAGGGAATGATCCCAATCTTTTGATACCAGTTGAGACCTGATTTATGACCCAGGATGTGATCTATTCTGAAGAATGTTCCATGTGCACAAGAGAAGAATGTGTATTTTGTTGCTTTGGGATGGAATGTTCTGAATATATCTGTGATGTCCATCTGGTCCAGTGTGTCATTTAGGACCTTTATTTCCTTGTTGATCTTTTGCTTGGATGATCTGTCCATTTTAGTGAGGGGAGTTTTAAAGTCTCCTACTATTATTGTATTATTGTCAATTTGTTTATTTGACTTTGTTATTAATTGGTTTATATAGTTGGCTGCTCCCATATTTGGGGCATAGATTTTTAAATTTGTTAGATCTTCTTGTTGGACTGACCCTTTGAGTATGATATAGTGTCCTTCCTCATCTCTTATTACAGTCTTTGGTTTAAAATCTAGTTGATCTGCTATAAGGATTGCCACCCCAACATTCTTCTGATGTCCATTAGCATGGTAAATTGTTTTCCACCCCCTCACTTTCAATCTGGAAGTGTCTTCAGGTCTAAAATGAGTTTCTTGTAGGCAGCATATTGATGGGTTTTGTTTTTTTATCCATTCTGAAACCCTGTGTCCTTTGATTGGGGCATTTAGCCCATTTATGTTCAGGATAACTATTGAGAGATATGAATTTAGTGCCATTGTATTGCCTGTAAGGTGACAGTTACTGTATATTGTCTCTTTTCTTTTCTGGTCTACACTTCTAGGCTCTCTCTTAGCTTAGAGGACCCCTTTCAATATTTCCTGTAGAGCTGGTTTGGTGTTTACAAATTCTTTCAGTTTTTGTTTGTCCTGGAAGCTTTTTATCTCTCCTTCTATTTTCAATGAAAGCCTAGCTGGATATAGTATTGTTAGCTGCATGTTTTTCTTGTTTAGTGCTCTGAATATATCATGCCAGTTCTTTCTGGCCTGCCAGGTCTCTGTGGATAAGTCTGCTGCCAATCTAATATTTTTACCATTGTATGTTACAGACTTCTTTTCCCAGGCTGCTTTCAGGATTTTCTCTTTGTCGCTAAGACCTGTAAATTTTACTACTAGATGATGGGGTGTGGGCCTATTCTTATTGATTTTGAGGGGGATCCTCTGCACCTCCTGGATTTTTATGCTTGTTCCCTTTGCTATATTAGGGAAACTCTCTACAATAATTCCCTCCAATATACCTTCTGCTCCCCTCTCTCTTTCTTCTTCTTCTTCTGAATCCCAATTATTCTAATAGTGTTTCATCTTATGGTATCACTTATCTCTCGAATTCTCCTCTCATGGTCCAGAAGCTGTTTGTCTCTTTTTTGCTCAGCTTCTTTATTCTCTGTCATTTGGTCTTCTATATCACTAATTCTCTCTTCTGCCTCATTTATCCTAGCACTAAGAGCATCCATTTTTTATTGCACCTCATTAATAGCTTTTTGGATTTCACCTTGGTTATATTCTAGTTCTTTTATTTCTCCAGAGAGGGCTTTTATTTCTCCAGACAGTGTTTCTCTAATATCTTCTATGCTTTTTTTGAGCCCAGCTAGCACCTTGAGAATTGTCATTCTGAACTCTAGATCTGACATATTACCAATGTCCATATTGATTATGTCTCTAGCCTTCGGTACTACATCTTGTTCTTTTTTTTTGGTGTGTGGTGAGTTTTTCCGACTTGTCTTTTTATCCAGGTAAGAATATATGAAAAAGAGAATAAAATACTAAAAACATGGCAAAGACCCCACAAAAATGTGCGTTAACCAAATCAGAAGAGACTCCAAATTGTGGGGAGAAGAAAGAGAGTAAAAAGAAGTTAAAAAATGTTAAATATATATATATTATATATGTTTTATATATACATATATATGTATATATATATATATTAGTGAATAGAACAGAGCCACCCACTTGATTTTAGGTGTATTTTGGTCTCTTAGGAGAAACTACCTCCCAAAATTTTAAAGAAAGAAAAACTTATTTATATATACTAAATAAGGGTAAACATGATGAAGGGATGGAATATGACTGTAAAGATGAAAATTTTAAAAAAAATTCTAGAAAAGGTGTTGATAAGTTGGTTGGGGAAAAAGAAAGTGGAGAGAATTTACTCAGGCTGGAGACTAGAACAAAGCCCTGTGTTAGATTTAGGGTATATTTTGATCTATTAGAAGAAGTTGCATCACAAAATTTTTAGAAGAAAAAACCCTTTATGTATATAAAAAATAAAGTTAGATTCAATGAAGCATAAAATACGACTATAATAATGAATGTTCAATGGAACTAGTGGTTATTATGCTTAGAAAAATAAGTCAATCAGAGATAGACAATTATCATATGATCTCCCTGATATGAGGAAGTGGAGATGCAACATGGGGAGTTTAGGGGGTAGAAGAAGAATAAATAAAACAAGATGGGATCAGGAGGGAGACAAACCATAAGGGACTCTTAATCTCACAAAACAAACTGAGGGTTGCAGGGGGGTGGGGGGGAGGGAGAGGGTGGTGGGGTTATGGACATTGGGGTTATATGTGCTATAGTGAGTGCTGTGAAGTGTGTAAACCTGGCGATTCACAGACCTGTACCCCTGGGGCTAATAATACATTATATGTTAATTTAAAAAAATGTTTTTAAATAATGAAGATTCAAAAAGAATTTTTTAAAGAAAGGTATTGTTAAGATAAACTAGTTTAAAAACATTAAAACATAAAAAGAATAAAAGTTAAAAATTAGATTAAGAAGAAAAGAAAAATAAATAAAATTTTTAAAATTTAATTAACTTTGCAAGACTAAAGAATCATGGGGAGAAAGCCATGAATTCCATGCTTTGCTTTCTCCTCCTCTGGAATTCCACTGTTGTCCTTGATCAGTGAGCTTGGTCTTGGCTGGATGTTCTTGCTGATCTTGTGGGGGAGGGGCCTGTTGTAGTGATTCTCAGGTGTCTTTGGCTAAGGTGGAATTGCACCACTCTTGCCAGGTGCTGGGCCAAGTAATCTGCTCGGGTTTGCTCTCAGGAGCTTTTTTTCCCTGAATGCTTTCCATAGAGCTCTGGAGGATGGGAATGAAAATGGCGGCCTCCCAATCTCCAGCCCAGGGGAGCCAAGAACTCGGGACCCCATTCCTCAGTGCACCCTTGTAGAGAAGTGCTCAATCACTCCCATGTCCCTGGTCTCCAGCTGCGCTCCAAGCTCACCCGGCCTGTGACCGAGCATTTCTGTCTCTGGCATACAGCTCCATTTGGAGTCTCAAAACCCAGCAGATTCCTGCCTCCAAAGAAGGAAGGTGGGTTTCCCCAGATTTTCACTTTTGGGGCCCCTGCTCAAGGAGCAGTGGTCAGACTGTGCCACAGATCACAGTTTGAGGTAACCCTGAGCTGAGCGCTCACTCCTTGACTCTGTCTTTGTAGCTGGCTTCCCCACTCTAATATCTGCGAGCTCTGCTACACTCAAACACCCCTGAGCCTTCTGTGACCCCGCAGGACATGAGACCACGCTGTCCTCATGAGGGCTCCACCCCTGCTTAGCTTCTGGAGCAATGTCCCTCCATGGGGACTCCAAAAGTCCCTCCAGACTTTTAAAAGTTCTGATTTTGTGCTCCGTTGCTCCACCGCTTGCCGGGAGCTGGCCCTCCCCCCATGGTCTATCTTCCCCTGGCTTTGGATTCACTTCTCCGCACGTCCTACCTTTCAGAAAGTGGTTGATTTTCTGTTTCTAGAATTGCTGCTCTTCTTCTCTTCAATCTCCTATTGGATTTGTAGGTGTTTGGAATGGTATAACTATCTAACTGAACTCCTGCGACCTGATGTCATCTCAGCTTGCTACTCCTCTACCATCTTGACCTCCCTCCCCTCCCCCTTTTTTTGAACTCAGGATCCTGAGATCAAGAACTGAGCTGAGATCAAGAGTGAGACACTCAACCTACTGAGCCACACAGGTGCCCCACCCTGTAATTTTTAGAGTGAAAGTTTTGATTTGCCACCTCCTACCCTATTACAAAATTCAGTTGTTGATACTCTTTTTCATTGTCTCTATTCCCTCTGAAATGATTTTTTTTTGGTCCTTACAGAAGACACCAAAGATATATTCTTAACTGATGTTGACTTACAGACGATTTTAGATGAGCTTGTTTTTAATCATAGAAAGCTTCTTAGAAACTCACCTAGTTGAGGGGCTCCTGGGTGGCTTAGTGGGTTATAGCCTCTGCCTTTGGCTCAGGTCATGATGTCAGGGTCCTGGGATCGAGCCCCGCATTGGGCTCTCCACTCAGCAGGGAGCCTGCTTCCCCCTCTCTTTCTGCCTGCCCCTCTGCCTACTTGTGATCTCTCTCTCTGTCAAATTAATAAAATGTTTTTAAAAAAAGAGAAAAGAAAAAGAAACTCATCTAGTTGAATGAATCACCATTTTGCTCTCTGCAACTTTTTTCAAACAGAATTTTTTAAATTATGACTTTATTGAAATATAATCCACATACTGTGCACTTCACCCACTTTCATCACCCACAAAGGAAACCCCATACCCAGTAGCAGTCACCCCCACTCCTCTTTCCCCAGCTCCTGGCAACCACTAATCTTTCTATCTCTATGGTTTTCAGAGTTTCAGATATTTTTTATAAATGGAATCGTGCAATATGTGGTCTTTTGTGACTGACTTATTCCACTTGGCATAATGTTTTCAGGGTTCAATATATTGCAGCACATGTCAGTACTCCATTCCTTCTTAGAGCCAATTAATACTGCCCTGTATATCGGATATACCACATTTTATTTGTCCATTCATTGGTTGATGGACATTTAGATCGTTTCCACCTTGGGCTCTTATGTATAATGCTGCTCTGAACATTTGTATACAAGTTTCTGTACAGACATATGTTTTCATTTCTCTTCAATTCATATATAAATGTTAATATAGAGTGGATTTAATTCTGAATTACCTGGGTAGATAGATACTCTAAGTGCATGAGTGGTTGGCAAAACATATTCTGCCTACTTTCCTTCTTCCCTTGTCTTCCAACACCCAACTATTGTTTTCATGGGTTATGATTTTTAACAACCTACAAATGGAGCATTTGTAAATTAAGGATGTCTTCTCTGTGTGTTTTTAATTGTGCTTAAATAAAAATATTAACTCATTCCATTTCTAAATAAAATCCCACCAGCACTTGGGTGGCTTAATTGATGAAGCTTGGGAATCTGGATTTCAGCTCAGGTCATGATCTCAGGGTCCTGGGATTGAGCATCCCATTGGGCTCCATGCTCAGCAGGGAGTCTGCTTGAGATTCTCTCTCCCTCTGCCTCTGCCCACCCCTCTGAAAATAAATAAATACATCTTCAATAAAATCACATAAATTCTTCCCCAAAGTTCAACAGAAGTGAAAAGTTCTTCATCTAAAACCAGATGGACAAATACTTTTTTCACTCAAGTACAAACTCCTATCAGTTTTTAGTGGCTCCTGGAATATTACATTAAGAAGGATTCTGGAGACGCCTGGGTGGCTCAGTTGGTTAAGCAGCTGCCTTCGGCTCAGGTCATGATCCCAGAGTCCTGGGATCGAGTCCCACACCGGGCTCCTTGCTTGGCAGGGAGCCTGCTTCTCCCTCTGCCTCTGCCTGCTGCTCTGTCTGCCTCTGCTCACTCGCCCACTCTCTCTCTCTGACAAATAAATAAATACAATCTTAAAAAAAAAAAAAGAAGGATTCTGAAGCCTTGATCGGGTTCAAAAGAAAATCACAGTGATCTTATGAACTTTTGTTAGTGTAGGAATGTAGCACCTAAGACATTTATTTGTCTTTTCTGCGTGTTTAAAATATTATCCCATTAAATTAAGGGCAGTAGAATGCATTTTTATGGATGTTCCTTCTAAACAGTTTTCCATAGGTATGACCATATGTATTTTTATTTAAAAAGACAAGATTCGGGATGCCTGGGTGGCTCATTCGGTTAAGCCACTGCCTTCACCTTGTGTCATGA
The DNA here is from genome assembly GCA_003697995.1 of Taxidea taxus jeffersonii. Lineage (NCBI taxonomy): Eukaryota > Metazoa > Chordata > Mammalia > Carnivora > Mustelidae > Taxidea > Taxidea taxus. Next base: position 15,346 of record ML110930.1, on the reverse strand, counting down.
TCTTGGGGATCTGGAATCAAGTCCCGCATCAGGCTCCTTGCTCAGTGGGGAGTCTACTTCTCTCCCTGACTCTGCCTGCCACTCTGCTTCTTCCTCTTCTTGTGCTCTCTCTCTCTCTCTGAAAAATAAATAAATAAAATCTTAAAAAGAAAAAAAAAGACAAGATTCTATTGGTGCTTCATATGGAACATACTATAGTTAAATAAGGAAGAACAACAAGAAAATCAAGGGTTGGAAATAAATATATTAGATAAGAATGCCTTCAGTATAATACTTAAATAAGTTCTATGGTGAAAAGAGTAATAACAACCAATTTAGAGGAAAATCTCTTTAGGCAAAGCTTGGTAACCAAAGGAAGTTTACAAACTAGTACAGTGGCCATATTTTCCAGGCCTAAACTGGAACATAAAATCCTATCAATAATTTTTTTTAGGAATGACTAAATTTATTGCTATAAAGATATTTTGCAAAGATAGTAAATAGATATTAAAATTAAATAGCATTCAAGGATGTTTTAAGTAAATCACCTTTGTGTTCAATGTAATATTAAAAAGTTGTACAAATACAGTGTATTGGGGAATGAAGATACTGATGATTTATTGGGGAGTAAAGGACTGATGATTTAAATAGCAGAAAAAAAATTTTAGAGCTGCTGCTCTCTGATTTCTCTAAAGAAAAGTCCTTACATCCCATCCTGCCAGACCCATCGCCTCCCTAACATTCATCACCTCCTTTAGCTTCTGACTGAAACCTGTACATAGGAGATCAACTGCTCTGGTCAGCTAGAAACATACATTTCTCTCCAGAATGAGCTAATATTCTTAAAAGCAAACTATCACTCTGATTCTGAGAGCTCAATTTCTAGAGACTTCCTAGGTTAGTGGTAACTTCAGGGTCATTCACATTCGATTCTAGATTCTCACCCTTTTAGACTCCTGAAATCTCCCCTTCTAATCATTTGCTTACTCTCCAGAGCTGGCTTCATTTTAATTTTAGTTTTATTTTCTCTCGTGACTGGTCAATCTGTTATTTTCTTGAGCAGTCTAGGAATTCTTCAGTAGAGTATGAATTCCTCCTAACTCTAAGTCTATTGTCCTTGCTTATGACCTTTAGCCCCAGTTTGAGATTTTTCTGTAGTTGTCTGAATTTAGCTTCAGGACACTTTGCCAAGCTCAAGCCTACAAAGTCTTTTTAATGGTAGCATCACTTGTCAGACTTACTCTGGATGATTGTTTTTTTCTCTTTTGGCCACAATAAATATAAAAAGGGGTGCCAGTATATTAATAAAGTTGAAGCTCAGGTAAACCAAGTGCCTTTGCTTTAATGCCCATCAATAATCCTTTCATTTTATCATGTTTTCTTGCCACTTTCTACCCTGTTAGATATTCGTGCTTTAAGGTTAAATCAAGCTTCCCCATTCCTCAATTTTTTTTTCTTCCTATTCTTTGATCCTATATTGAAATCATAATGCTGGATTTGTGACGTCACTCTCAATTGTTTCCAGATGGTTTCTCAAGCTGATCAAAAAGAAGGTGAAGCCAATATATGTTAGTAAAAAAGTAGATCTTCAAACAGGGAGATGGTTCAGAAAAAAAAAAAAGTATAATAATAATGTTGAGAATACAAAACAACTATAGGTAAATTGCCTTTTCTCTCTGTCTTAAAGTCTTTGATCAATTGTGCCAATGTATGAAAATTTGAACTCTAAAGAGGCTGGGCAGCTTTCTAAACCCAAACATCAAAAGCTTTGCTTCCATTAGAAAAATTTAAGCCCATGATACTTTGAATGGATTTGAAATTCTCTAAAATAAGCTCTAATAATAACCTTTACAAACAGAAAGGAAAAGAACAGTAGGTTATGTGGCTTCGTGCTACCATTTTCTCTGGTACATTAGTTTTCCAAAGATGGCATTTTGGCTTGTACCAAATAAAAGGGCAAAGGTTACCAAATGCAAGCCTGGGGAAGCTAGAAGAGAGAACAGCTATTACAATGGAGGGTAAAATCTAAGCTGTCAGCTCTGAATGGATAGAAGTAGCATGTGTGAAATTGACAACCAGCAACAGCATGACACCTCAAGAAGGACTAGGAAATTAATTCTTCCAGCATTCCTATTTACTGTATGAGAGCTGTAGTGCTGTGGAGATTGGTTCAAGATTCATGGAGAGAAATGTTCTAGTCTTTGATAACTTGAATAATACCCATTTGTTGTTTAGAAAGCAATTTAACAAATAAAATATCATAGTGAGAATGATAGAAAATGATACAGAGAAAAATATAAATAAAGAATAAAAATCACCCATCATCCAACCTTCAGAGAGGCAATGTTAACAACTGGGTACATTTGCCTCCTCTAACACATGTTGAAACCAACTTGCGTATATAATTTTGATTTCTCCCTTTTTTATTTAGTATTATATTACAAACACTTTCCCACATCAGGAAAATATCTTCATAAACATTATTGCTAATGTTTATAGAACATTCTGTCATATGAATATACAGACCTTATTTACCTCACCATGATTAAATTCAACTATTATCTCTTGCCCCATTCTAATAGATATTCCACTGAACAACTAGAGTGATCTTTAAAACATTCGCAGTGTATCTCACTATTTTCCTTTTTTTAAACAATTCAATAACTTAACAGGCTCTTTGGGGCTTTATGCCCTTGCTGCTCCATCAGGATCATCCAGGAATGTAGAAATACCGAATCTCTTTACCTCCTCCTAGACCTACTGAATCAGAATCTGCATTTGCACAAGATCGCCTAGACACATTAGGGTTGAGAAGGGTTGGTCTTCATGATCTGGCTCTCCAGCTGCACCAGCCTCACAGGCCCAGCCTCTTCAGGGCTTCCTGGAATCCCACAGCAGACATGTACCCTCAGTGCCTCACTTACTGCCCCTTCCCCCAATAGAGCCTTCACAGGTGTTAGGAATGGAATGTTTGTGTCCCCTAAATTCATGTGTTGAAGCTCTTACTTTGTATGTGATGATATGCGGAGATGGGGCCTTCAGGAGATAATTAGGTTTAGGTTAAGTTTTTGAGATTATAACCCTCTTGACAGGATTGGCACTCTTATAAGAAGAGGTTACCAGAGCCCTCTTGCTTTGCATGCTCATGCTCTCTTTCCCTCTCCCAAGGGAGGACACAGAGTGAAGGTGGCCACCTGGAAACCAGGAAGAGAGCTCTCATCAGAACTTGACCATGGAGCACTGTGTGCTCAAACTTCCAGTCCCCAAAACCATGAGAAAATAAATTTCTGTTATTTAATCTCCTCAGTCTACAGTATTTTGTTATGGCGGCATGAGCAGACTAAAATAGCAGATCTGTGCCCTGTACTCTTTGCCCAGAAAGATCTTCTCTGACTTTTCTTTTTTTAAGATTTTATTTATTTATTTGACAGAGAGAGAGAGATCACAAGGAGGTAGAGAGGCAGGCAGGTGCCAGGGTAAGCAGGCTTCCTGATGAGCAGAGAGCCTGATGTGGGGTTCAATCTCAGGACCCTGAGTTCATGACCTGAGCTGAAGGCAGAGGCTTAACCCACTGAGCCATCCAGGTGCTCCTCCTCTGACTCTTTACCAAATGAAATTTCACTTTTCTTTCAAGGCCTAGTTTGAGGTGCAAGTGGGGAAGATTCTAGTATCCTGACAATATAAAGAACTCTTAAAATTCAACAACAAAAAAATCAAACAACCCTATTTAGAAACGGGCAAAGGACATGAATAGACATTTCTCCAAAGAAGATATCTAATTGTCCAACACACATATGAAAAGATGCCCAATGTCATTAGTTATCACAGAAATGCAAATGAAACCACAGTGATAGCCCTTCACATCCACTAGAGTAGCGAGGATCAAAAAAAAAACAAAACAAAACAGAAAGAAATAACAAGTATTGGTGAGGATATAGAAAAACTGGAACCCTCATACACTGCAAGTAAGAATACCAAGTGGTGCAGCCACTACGGAAGACAGTTTGGTAGTTCTTTAATAAGTTACACATAGGATTAGCATCTAACCCAGCAAGTCCACTCCTAGATATACACCAAGAGACATAGATACAAGAACTTGTGTACAGATATTCAGAGCAAACATTATGCATAGCAGCCAAAGTGGGAAGCCACCCAAGAGTCCACCAATTTATTGAATGGACAAATGAAATATGATATATCCATAAAACATTAATTAGTCCTAAGAAGGAATGAGGTATTAATATGTACTGCATCATGGACGAATCTTGAAAACATTATGCTAAGTAAAATAAGCCAGGAAAGACCACATAGTGATTCCAAGGACATAAAATATCCAGAATAGGCAAATTCATTGAGACAGGAAGCAGATTGGTCATTGCAAGGAGCTGTGCTGACAGCTGGAATGGAAAGTGACTGCTTCTGATTTCTGCTTCACGAAGTTGGGGTTACTTTTTGGGGTGATAAAAATGTTCTGGTATGCCATGATGATGATAGTTGCCTGTTATGAATGTAGCTACTACCACTAAGTTGCATAATTTAGAATAGTGAAAATGATGAATTTTGTTATGTCTATTACACCAAAATGAAAAACATTTTAGAGAGGAAGGGGAAAAAGTAGAAATGCAAAATCAAAAAAATAATAATAATAAATTAAAAAAACAGGCTGGGAGACTAATAGAAACAGATTAAGACAAAGAAACCAAGATAAAAGATGATTCTGGGGGCACCTGGGTGGCTCAGTCTGTTAAGTGTCTCCCTTTAGCTCAGATCATGATCCTGGAGTCCTAGGATCTAGTCCCACATTAGGCTTTCCTCTCAGCAGGGAGTCTGCTTCTCCCTCTGATCCCCCCCACCCCCGCACTTGAGCATGTGCGCTCTCTCTCTCTCTCTCTCTCAAAAATAAAATAAAATCTTAAAAAAAGAAGACAATTCTAAAAACATTATCTATTTCTTATGAATCCCAACCATCCTCATTTTTTTAGACAATTCTTCATATTTGATGCTACTGGTAATCAGATCTTCTTAAAATTGCCCTGGATTTTCCCATATCAAAAAGAAGTGCTTTTTTCACACTTCACCACTGGGCAGAGACCTGTTGTTTCGGTCCTTCCTTTCTTGGAAGCTGGCAATTGTCTAGCTTGTGTTTGTAGTCCTCACTCTTCTCCTGACCTCAGAGAGGGGTGTTTCCAATTCTCCCACCATCCATACTCTCAACATATTCATAACTTCTCTCTGAAAATAATCCCTCATCTTCCGCTTTTGTCTCGGACCCTGTTGGCCAGTCATCGGAGCATAGGGAGTCCTGAACCCGGGAGACAGGAATGAGCGGCAAAGTTACCTGGTCAGCCAAGGCAACTCTGAAAGATGGCAGTCATCTTATACTCAGAATTTTCCTTCATCCAGCCTCTCCTGTGAGTCAGTAAACGTCTTGGTCTTTCCTTCAAAAGGCCTCTGTATCCACCCGCATGCTTCCAACCCCATTGCCAAACCCCAGATTTAGGTTTTCAATACCTCGTCTTCAGGGCCTGTGGAGGCTTCCAGGCAGATCTCCATGGATCCCCCCTGAGTCATGTGGCTAGGTAGGTAGCATGCCTAAAACCACATCAAGCTTGCTGAGAAAGGTTTTAGGAGATCATCGAGTCGGTTGAGAGAGAATGTGAGAGCCAGCATGAACCTCTACATCCTGTCTAAGCCTTTGCTGATTCCCATACTATTAAGAGACAGGGAAAGAAGCACTGAAAGATGAATTTAAAGATAACCATGCCCCTGCCTCCCGCAACAGATGGTCAGCAGGGCCAGTCTCATGCTTGAAGGGACCAAATGGTAGAGTTTCATAGAATCCCATGATGCGGGGACGCCTGGGTGGCTCAGTTGGTTAAGTGGCTGCCTTCGGCTCAGGTCATGATCCCAGCGTCCTGGAACCGAGTCCCACATCGGGCTCCTTGCCCGGCAGGGAGCCTGCTTCTCCCTCTGCCTCTGCCTGCCACTCTGTCTGCCTGTGCTCGCTCTCTCTCTCTCTAACAAACAAATAAATAAATAAAAATCTAAAATAAGAATCCTATGATGGGGAGCTCAAGCATGACTTTATGTGCTATTTGAAAAGCTCCACGGTCCAGGTATTATCTGTCCTCCTCCCACATTTGGATCTGCAAAGTCAAAACAAAGGAAATAAGGGATTCAACCCAAAGTGAAGGTTCCCAGGATTATTTCTGGAGGAATTGGTAGCTATACTTTGATAGTAAGTGGCTGCCTAGTGGAAGGTCCTTGAGGGCCACAGGGGTAGCAGAAGACTATTTTTTTTATGATTTTATTTATTTATTTGACACAGAGAGAGAGAGAGAGAGAGAGCATGCAAGCATGGAGAGCAGCAGGCAAAGGGAGAAGCAGACTCCCCGCTGAACAGGGAGCCCCATACAGGACTCAATCCTAGGACTCTGGGATCATGACCTGAGCTGAAGGCAGAAGCTTAACCTAGTGAGCCACCAGGCACGCCACAGAAGACTTTAAAGTGTACCTTGAAGCCTTGAAACAGTCTCAAACCAAATCCCAGGCATGTGCAGTAACTCGCCCAATGTAGCTCAAACTACGGGTAGCAGAGCCAAAATAGAAGTGGGATTGCTTACTTCCCATTCTAGTGCTCACTTTCCTTTTCATTATGCCTGACATCAATCTCTCCTGAATAGGATAGTCCTCCTAGTAGAAGAACATTTAAAAGATATCAAAACAGTAACATTGGGGCACCTGGGTGGCTCAGATGGTTGAGCATCTGCCTTTGGCTCAGGTTCTAATCTCCAGTTCCTGGAATCAAGCCCCACATCAGGCTCCCACCCAGTTCTATAGAAGGGCAACGGGAGAGTGTATGTTCTGGGTAAGTGCCTGCATTTTAACACTGAGACCTCACTCCCAGCTCTTGCAGTCATGCTTACTGGAGAACAGTGTTTGCCTGCTCTCATGACAAGCTCCTGATCAGAAACTTTATTTCAGTCCATGCAAAAATTCCCGGTCCCCTTAGTCCTTATCTGTTATTTCCAGGAAAAGTATTTAATATCAGACCAGAATGAAGAAAGCCTCTGGCTTGGCAACCATCTACTAATTAGGTGAACACACACACTTCTTCCAGATTCTGCAATGATTTTCTGCTCTCCTGGCCTGAAGTGTTTTTTTCTCTCCAAACATCAAGAACCCCCAAATCTGATCCAAGCTTCTATACTACAACTGCTTTCCCTCCCGCCTAGCTTAGACTGCTAAATCGCCATGACACTTGACCTCTTGCCAGTCCACTTGAATTCTGAACCTTCTCCAATTAGTGAGACTTCCAACTATGATCTCTCTCTCTCTCTGACTCTGTTTCCCTTTTCCCTGCCAGCTCCTGCCTCATGAACCTACTTCATAAGCCTTCCTCCCATGTTGATTCTTGCTTTTGCCACAGGTCCTTTTCCTTGACTTGCATATGGCTCTGTTCTGCGTTGGGCGTCCACAAAGTGACTGAAAATCACATTCACGATGGTATCTCCAAATCGGACAACATTTACAGACCCAGAAATCCTCTAAAAGAATTGGGGGAAAAATTGGTTGTTGTGTAACTTAAATGTGTGTCCTATTTCTAGCCTTTTGCTCGCTTTTGTGTACTAGGAATTACTACTTTTGATAAGACTTATAATCACAGTATGAGTGGCACAATTATATTGCAGCACCTTTTATATTCGTGGGTGACAGGTATGAAGTTTCCAATGTCAATATATACCACGCTTAGTGTATACCACGTGGACATATGAAGACATTGTCGTCTCATTTTTTCCTCATATGCCGGAAACATCCCTTCCACTTTACATACTTCTTCATGATATTACCACCAACAGGGGTCTGCAGAATTTGGTCCCCAAAAGCCAAAGCAGAAGTGAGGATGAAAGAAGGAAGGAAAGATGGGAGAAAACATTTTTTCCCAATGATACAATGTTATAAATCTGGCTAACATTGGGACAAGTGTCAGAAGCCTAATTCATGTGTCGTGTAACTAAATTATGCGGTACTGTGGAATGTTGCTCCCTAGCTTAGCAAAAGGTCAGTTCTAGGCACAGCTTCGGAATAGGGAGAGATTTTATCTGATGTCTTTCCTGCCACACCCTCCCACATCACCCTTCCTGCAGCACCCTCCCATGCAAACTCCAATATCCTGACCGTGAGTTGGCAAATTTCTTCTCTGAAGATTAAAGGACAGGAGGTCTTTATTTTTAAAACTGCACCTATTAAACTAGATAAGCCTCCATCAGAGGAATTTCAGATATGAGAGAGGTCAACAGGGCGAACAGTTTCTGTTAGGATCGGTTCCTCTACATTTCTACTTTATAATTCTCGGATTAAAAAAACCTACAGTTCCAAGGTTTCGCAGTGATTCTCCGGGCTATTCAAGGTAGGAGATGTGCAGTGCATGATACAGGGTGAGGGGAAGTATCAGGTCAATTTTAGGCATCAAATGTCATTAGGCTGAAGATTCTCCAAAGAATCTTCTTCCCCTCTCCTAGAAGACTGGGCTTCTATTTTTAGTTTGATATTATATGGAGTTCATTTTAATAGACTCAAACAGTACAGATAGAGCCCTGATGAGTTTTTAAATTTTTTTCCAGATCCATTGCCTGCCTTGCAGCCATGGTAGACTTTATTTATGTTCAGTGTCTGATATTTATGATTATGATAATACCATAAATATCAGATAACAGTAACATTTAAAGCAACAATAAAGCACTTTAAGTAGTCCCTTTTAAAGACTACTGCTTTCCAGAGTAACAAAATGCACATGTTTGGTTGATACTTCTGTTCTAAAAGATGACCAGGAGACAGGGATTTGGAACCCTACCCTTTGTTAGCTCTGAGTGTGACCTGTGGAACTTTCTCCCAGTGAATGCTCTGTAGGGGGCATTTCTCTAAAAACAAATTACCCCTGAATTAAGGTCTTACAAGTGTATTTAACTTCTGGATTACCATTTCAAAAATGTATGCTAAATTTATTCAAATGACTCTAGAAAATATTTTATTAATGACTTCAGAGTCAAATGCTAAAATATACAGTGCCATCCCCATTGAAGTTCTTTGAAAATCAAGGTCTGGTATATTTTCTCTTGGAAAAACTTATTTTTTTATTTTTTTAATTTATTTTTTTAGTCAATAAAAGAGTCTGTGATAAATGAAGTATTTCACTTAGGAGATATTTAAAACAAATAAGCAAGTTTAGTCAATTTCCTAGGTGACTTAGACAGCCAGGTAATCAAAGTAAAGGATCCCAAACCATACCAAGTTTTCCTTTTTAACATCTTAACAAACCACTTAAAAAACATTTATGGGGGGGAAGAAATGAAAACCTTAGGTAGTCTTTTTGAAAAATGCTGGAACCCTTTACATTTACCCTTTGGCTACTTTTAAATCTAATTTCTAATCCCATAATTGAGTTCACAGTGATTTAAACTATTTTCAAATATCTTTTGGGGATTAGAACTCACTTCTGGTTCATATGAAGCATCAGAAAATCATGTGTGTTGTTATCCTGAGAAAGTAATACATACCAATTAAAATTCCCCTGGGATTAATTAAAAGAATTGGAAATGATTGATTAAAAATGGTATTTAATGACTGCCATGGGGATTATGTATCATATATATATATATTTATTTTTTTAAGATCAAATGTATATGGCTATTAGGCCCTGCAAAAGATGCAGAGGCTTAGAACCATGAAAGCTGACCAACAATCAGCTATTGGGAACATAGTTGTAAACAGGTGAATGGAATGGCCTCAGCACTATTATACACAACCTGAGCACCTTCTGGGTCCTAAGTGCTCCTGCATCCTCAAGTTGGAGAAGTGGGGCAATGAGACCCCTTTCCAGGAAATGCAAGAGAACATTCATTGCAGGAAGATTCGTCTTCATGGTTCACTTGTGTCTCTCATTTCAGAGCAAAAATGGGGAGTTCTTTCTATAATGTAAGAAAACCTCTCCTTGTGGAAGGCATCCTTAGACTTCATGGACACACAGAGACATGAGGTTGGGGAGACTCTAGCAAAGTAATAGGAGACGTTTGATGCAGCACTTACCACCTTAAAATTCTCATAAATAGGGGCGCCTCGGTGGCTTAGTCTTTGAGCATCTGCCTTCAGCTCAGGTCACAGTCCAGGGGTCCTAGAATCTAGCCCTGCGTCAGGATCCCTGCTCAGGAGGCCTGCTTCTCCCTCTCCCACTCCCCCTGCCTGTGTTCTCTCTCTCACTGTGTCTCTCTCTGTCGAATAAATAAATTAAATCTTTTTAAAAATATTCTCATAAATAGCAAATAGAGAGTTAAAACAAGAACAACTTCATTAATGATATAAATTCTGAAGATGGGAGTTCAAATCCCAGGAATCCGCTTCCTACTAGAGTTTGACCTTCAGCAGAACAGTATATATTTCTAAACTAAGGTCCTCTTGTCTGTAAAATACGGATAATAGTAGCTTCCTTACTGGAGTCTTGTGATGGTTAATGAAATTAGTCTGGACGACTATGTTAAAAAGCCTCCCCAACAATGAGTGTTCTAAGACTATTAGCTATTATTATTTTTATGATGGTAAGAATTTAGAAGAAATAAGTCTTGTTGAGAGTATAGTTTGGGGTGACAGGGAAGGCAAGACTAAAGAACATTATCTTTAAATTAAAAGATATGTTTCTGCTTGCAAGGTTTTGCCTTTGCAGGAGAAAACTAAATGAATTTTTAATATTTTTTAAGATTATTTATTTATTTATTTGACTTGGGAGAGAGAGAGAGAGCACAAGTGGGGAGAGGGGCCGAAGGAGAGGGAAAGCCAGCTCCCCACTGAGCAGGGAACCCAATGTGGGACTCAATCCCAGGACCGAGGTCATGACCTAAGCCGAAGTCAGACACTTAACTGACTGAACCATCCAGGTGCCCCTGAATGAATTTTTTAAATAAAAAAAAAAAAAAAAAAAAAAAATCCTCTCAGAGAATAGATTTTTTTAATTAATTGCATTTGTCTTCAAAATAAATAAGAACTATGGTAATAAACTTCTAAAATGTTAGAGGCAATTAAACCATTAATTAGAAATCTGCATGGACGTGGAGAAGAAATAAAAAACTTCAACTTTGGTTTCTGGCATACATACATTCAAAATCAAAGCTTTCGTTACATTAAAGCTGAAAGAGCTATTTAGCCTAAGAGGGAGTAAACACTGACTTCGAGGTGTCCTATTTTTTTTTAAAGAGATTTGTTGGAAGATGCTTGACAAAACTGCCTCTAAAAATCAAGTGCAAAAATATTGTGACTGCTCTTTCGACAGTTTTCCTAGGAAACTTAGCTGATGCGAAAGAAATCGTGGTTGTCAAAATAATAAGCAAACCACATTTTCCAGCCATCAAGAGAAAAAGCAGCAGAGTTTCCTATTTTATACAGTTGTGTTGCTTGCATATCCTAGTGTGTGATGCCTAAGAAAGATTAGCATGAGGCTAGGTTAATAATGTCGATTTGTTGACTGTCTTGCTAAAATAACATGAAAAAATCCAAGCTTTTATTTAACCGGCAGAAATTACGTCGGCCCGTTGAGTAAGCAATTGACAAGGGCTGCTCATTAAAATAACTATATATTCATGGAAATGAACATTTTTTTTAAATTAACATCTGCAAGCTCTGGTTTCTTGGTAAAGACTATAATAGTAATGAGTGTGCAGCTGTTTTCCATCTGTTACTCAAAAACTTTTACCCGAGCACTTACTTCCCAGTAGTGTTAAGTGAATACTAGAACTGTACTACCTTCCTTCCAAGGAAAAAAGAAAGTACGCAAGGGACTATATTCTGCTTTTGAATAGCTATGGACTCCGCAGGTTGGCTATGTAGGCAGAAGTAAGGGCCTTCAAGCTAACTAACTACTTCATCTCCTCAGACAAGCTGAGCTCTGCTGTTCAAGAGGCTGCACTTGTCAATTCTAGCAGGACAAGCAACCCACTAGCGTTAGAAATAGAGTGGAGGATCTATATGTAAACACTCTGTGGTAAGTTCTAGAAAGAAAGGATGCAAAGATGAATATGACAATTTTTGTCCCCAAAGAGTTGGGGATTTTACAATGGATTAAGCTTGGGGGCCTGAAAGAAGGAAACACTCCCGTGGGTTTTTGTGGTGGTGGTGGTGGTGGTGGTTCTGGTTTTGGTAACCACACTTTTTAACGAAATTACTTTTGAGCTATGTATCCCTGTTTCTATTGTCTTCTGTTGTGTTGGTTCAGTGACTACTGTTTTGCCCGTTTTTTTTTTCTTCTTTTAGCTTACTTATGACTTAGCTTTACATCTTAAATTTTCAAGTAGATGCCAGGAGAACAGTGAACTTTACTTTCCCAATATATCTTCATTAATTTCCCAGGCATTAGGCAAATAACAGGGACACATTCCTCCCTATGTCCCAACTGTTGGATGGCCCTAGTAAGGAAAATTTTCAGCTCAGGGTCTGGTGTCCATTTCTTTCAAAATTAATACAAAATTAATCTCACTGAGATATTCTTAAACTTCTGATCCTGTATATTGAAAAAAATATATATATATGGAAGTAAGAAAGGGAGATGATGTGTCCCCTGGATCTAGCTGACTAGATTTTTTTACATAGATTTTTTTTCACATAGATTTTTTTCACATAGTTTTTTTACAATAAAGCATGGCCACAAGGAAAATCTTATTATCCAATAATTATTAAATAAAGCTGTGTTGCATTTATGATTACATTTGCCTGACAATGCCAAGCCACTCTGGTGGCTTAAAGAAGAAATACTGCATGACCAAAGGTATTTTGTGCATCTGAATTACAGTAACTTACCAAATTATGTAATGTAACACTAATAAAACATAATTACTCCGGTTTAAGAGAATCTTTGCAGTTCTTAATGTTGTTCCTAATAAAAGTGCACGTTGCCATTGAGAGAAAAATCTACAAGCTAATAGACTGAATCCTGGAGTTCATTCTCCATTCCAGTGATGACTTAGACATTAGCCTGATCCTCCCTGAACTTCACTATTCCCATCTCTTTTAAAATAAGAGGATTGGGTTTTGTCTATTATTCTTCCCCAAAGCAAAATTCTGTGGTTTCTCTGAACACAAGTGATTCTCATCCCTGCTTCTAGTTTTCTACCTTCTTTCACACTATTTACCTTAACTGGAGAATGTATAGATTACAAATAAAAGATGATTATTTGACTTACTAGGTGTAGGACACACTCCATCTCAAATATCCTCAACCCTTACTTCCAGACTTTTATTGCTGAAGTTCTCATTTTCCTCTCACTTGATATCCATACTTCCTAATATTCTGCCTCCTAAACTCATTTATCTGTTCAAATGAGGACTTAGACCCAATACCCAAACACTGGTTTCTACAAATATGGGTTTAAAATAGATTTTAGAAAAAAAAAATTTTGCATGCAATTTGCATTTTCTCTTCAATCCAGTACCTTTCGTTAAATTATCCCATTTGAGAGTTATTGTTTTGTCCTAAGTGATTTAGCACCTCATTTCACCCTCCCCAAATTATTCACAGTGTAGCTACAAACCCCTTTTCATCATGCTTAGGCTTATGCTTCCTGGGAAGAACTTCACTTCCGTGATAAAACCATTTGTCTGGTAGGAAAGCTACCACTGGTTCCAGTGTCACCTCCCATCTAGCTGGACACTCACTGAAAACATGAGCAAGCCTGATGCTTGTTGCATCGCATGTGACTTCATTGAACAAGCCATAAATTCTATCTTTCTGAGAATAATTGAGCTCGATGTGAATCGAGGCAGTGAAATTTAGTTGAAGAACAGTAAGTAGACGTCTGAAGCTGGGCAGCTCTGAGTGATTTAGAAGTGCAAGATGTTCCAAATTATAAGACTTATTGTGCATCTATAGAGACTTTATATGATATGAATAGTAATGGCCTAATCCTTATACATATTGCTAGCATTGTGGGACTTCGGACGACGTTTGTCATTTGTTTAAAGGAACAAGCCTGAGGGAATGCTACCACCAAAGGAAAGGGGCTGCGCAGATTCCCATATCCTATCAGATTAAACACTGGTGATCAGAACTTTTTGCTTTTATAACACTAGGGTTACCGAGAGCCTGAGAAGCCAACCTCAGAAACCACATTAAGCATAAAACATGTCACCAGCAATGGGGAATCTTATTCCTTCGGTCGTCATTCATACACCAAAACAGGTGCTAGAAAGAAGGCGGTCGCAGACGTAACCTGAAACGGAGAAATCTAGTGCTACCATTTTGACTTACCCTAACGAAGATTACACACGGCCATCCAGAAGATGAGCTGCTTAGCTGGCTTAGGAGTAAGGGATGGTTTGCCTCACAACAACACTGAATTCAAGTTGAGTTACGTCCAAAGAAGTAAAATGAGCACACGTGAGGAGAGCTTATGGCTTTATGAGTTCTCACAATTTCAAGCATGTGCTGAAGGCCCTCCCCGACTCTCTATCAGATTCTCCCGGGGACTTCAGGGGCATCGCCTATCCCAGCCCAGTGGCACGGAGCAACCTGGGACAGCCAGGATGCTGCGGTCCCGGTGACCTCTCTTCCCACCAAGTTCCTGAAGGAGCCGTTCCCCTCGGCCTCACTGAGCATTTTTTTACTGTGCTTATGTGGGGATTCTTGGCCAGCTGGCGGCACGAGGAGGGGGGTGGGGGCGGGGGAGAACCACCGTGTCTTAAGTGCGTTAAATCTTCATATTAGCCCCCTGGCTTGGTAAACCTTTATGTTGGTTTTGTTTTCTTTTTTCCAAGCATGACAAACAAGTGGTTTTTCTTTTTCACTTTAATGATTCTTTAAACAAAGGGGGGTAGTTTAGGGCTTTCTCTGAGGCTGATAGGTGTTTCTGTTTAATGAGGTTTTTATTATACTGTATTGGCTTCCCTGAAAAGAAATGACAAGCAGCAAACAGCTGATAATAGAACAAGACTGGAAGAAACAATAACCAAGAGGGGGGGAAATTAGTGTGGCGGTAGGTGCACACGTTGTAGCTCGGGGACCAAATGCCCCTCCCACCCTGCCTTGGCCACCATTGCCCGGGTAATAAAGGATGTGGGCGCTCATGTGCCGGTGTGCCGGTCCTGTGTGCCCGAGAGCTATGGACATAGATCTAGACCCAGCTAAACTGCCCTCTGTGGAGGAAGAAGGGTGGTGAGCTCAGTCTAGACAAAGATGAGTGTGGCTCAGAGTGCGGGTTTACAAGGGCTGGCCGGTTACCATGGAAACTAATTGGAGCTAATAAGTAAAGGGACATTTTAACTGTGGGAACAGAATAGGAGGGGCTCTTTTTCAATATCACCGTTACCTACAATTAATCTTTCGTTTTAG